>JAMXBB010000006.1:106644144-106908626 GCA_024138015.1 Lumnitzera littorea | reverse complement strand
ATATATATATATATATATATATATATTGATTATTAAATGATTTTAATGATTAAAATATACGTCAGCCAAATAAAATTTATCTCCAAGTAGAGAATAAGCCCAAATTATGTAAAATAAGAATATATATATATATATATATATAATATAATGAAAAAAAAGGTAAGAACGTTTTTGTCCTCCATTTGTTTCAGTTTTGTACAAAAACCAACTAATTTATTCTTTTTCCAACAAATTGACTCTTTCTTCTCACACTTTACCTTGAAAATACTTGAATTTTTACTTCATTTTCCAATCACTATCTCTCCAAAATTATAATAAGATACCAAATATGTACATAGATAAAATATAGAAAGAAAAGGATAAGCCAAAGGCACTGAATCGATTTTGATTTTTATCAAAATTTTAATAATTTCTCCTTATTTGTCCTATACCATTTATTGATAGTGTTTAATTCCATTGCTTTTGTACTAGAAATTGATCAAAAGGAAGCTCGCATTAATGCTATGCGCTCAGCTATAATAGAGATGCTCCCTGAACCAAACAGTCGTTTGTTGCACAGGTAAGTTCTTGGCAATTAGATGCATGTATACATGATAATATCTTTCATAAGTCTTACAATTTGAATATCTCAAGGGTTTTTTTTTTTTTTTTTCTCCTTCCCTTTATGATTAATCAGTTGAAAATTGTAAAAAGTTGGTAATTTAGTTGGATGTAAAATCCCCATGATTGCTCAGCCAAATAAAAAGGAAAACTTAGTAATCTCCCATGCCTACCCTTGATTTTTTGGGCAGTTATCTTCCCTTATTTTCCTTTGACTAAGGAAATCATGTTTTTCTTTGGGTGATTATTGAATGAAAAAAACCGTATGTATATATACTTAATGTGGCTCTTCTTTACAGAGTTCTGAAGATGATGCAGACCATTTCCATGCATGCTCATGAGAATCGGATGACTCCATCTGCAGTTGCCGCTTGCATGGCACCATTACTTTTACGCCCATTACTAGCTGGCGAGTGTGAATTGGAAAATGAATATGATATGAATGGTGACAGTTCTGCTCAGCTTCTTGCTGCAGCAAATGCTGCTAATCATGCTCAAGCCATTATTACAACTCTTTTGGAGGAATTTGATACTGTTTTTGATGTACGGAGCTGTAATTTCTTAAATGGTTATACATGCCCTATTTTTATTCTGTATTATTTTTCACTGGGGAAAGAATGTCCTGCTTGGTCCTAAGTTTCTTCCCATTAGTATCTCAGCTACATAAGCCGATGTAATATATATACTTACATACATATATCCTGATATTTACAGCCTACAAATACTGATGGGGAGAATAAGTTAGTTGAGAACTGATGTTTAGTTTGTTTTGGACTTTAATGTGATTGATTTTGTAGAGCTGTTGAGCTCTAGGTAGAAATATCATATGCCTTTCTTGTATCTGCAACTCCTACTTTTGAAACGATTTACATATTTTTGTTGAATGATGCACCGGTTTTTTATTCTCTCGTGTCTTCTGATCTTATAATCTCAAGTTTGGATTTTTCTGTCACTTCTACTTCTGAATATCATTCTGTCTCAAAAATGCATTGCATTCACAGCTGTGCTTATAAGTGAAGTTTGTTTTAGGATGGAAATCTTCAGAGGTGCTCGATATCAGCTGATTCTCAAATGGAAAATAGTGCAACTGAAGATTCATCTGGTGATGAAAGTGTGATAGTGAAAGAAGATGTCTATCATGATCTTGAGGACTATGTCGATCCAGAAGCCGATGATGGTTCTAAACTTGTCAAGAGTGAAAAAATGAGCGTAAGCAGTCTTTCTGCTGGAAGTGATCTGTTTGACTGTAAGGTCTACATGTCATAAGCTACTATTAATTCTATCTAGTGCTGTCCATTCTACTTATTGGATATATTTGAAATTCAGCCTTAAGAACAGCCAATTAACAATTTGTCTGGATATTTTTGTAAATCTTGGTGTAAATTTGGTTGATCAAGCAACATACTTGTCAAAATTTTAGTAATCAGGTGGAAGTTTTTACAGGTGAAGGGTAGTAAACTGCGCCTGTTTGTTTTGTCTACTTTGGCAAGTGAAGCTACAAAATGGATGAGATTATGATCACGTAGTATTCCTACTAATAAAGCATAAGCTGTAGTGTCATGGTTCACATGCCTATAAATAGGTGGTCAATTATGATTGTGCCCATTATCATTCAAAGTTTATCCCCATTGAGATGTCATAGATGCATCATATTCATCCTTGCACCCTACTTGGTGGTCTCTTCTCATAATAGATGGACAAAAGTTCCCGCAAATCTGTTTTTAAGGAGTCACTAACTATATATAGTAAAACATCTTGCACTGGATATTGTGCTGACAATCCAATCAGCAATCCTCTTAGTAATCTTCAATTTTTTCTCAACAAAGAAATATTACTTCTTTTGAAACTTTCAGGTGTCATTGATTTTAGCTGTTTCTATGAACTGCTAACAAAATTTGAAGGATGCAAGAATTAAGATATCCAAATGTGGATAAATAAATCTTGTTACTTTTTCTTTTGGTTGCAAAAATATATTTGGTTTGCCATTGGAAGTGTGGGCACTGTCTATTGTTGAGAAATTTTACTATATTTGGCAAGCGTGCGACATGCATGTTGTAGAAAGTAAATTATGTTTGGAATACTTTTGGAAGGAGTTTATGTTTTGTTTATGATTGTAATTACATGTAATTAATAATCATGGTGTCCGCTTCTTGAGGCATTGCATTTCATGTGTTCAGGCATTTGGCTGTGATTATTCAGATGTGGATTCCCCAAGTCATGTTTCAGTTGGAATTTCAACTGTGCTTACTGAGCCTCAATCAGATAAGGAGTCTAGCATTCGGGCACTTAAGCAACATGGTCAGCAGAAGAAGGAAATTGAGAGCCCAGGAAATGAAGTGAACAATCCAAGTTTGCTACCTAATACAGAACCATACCATTCTATAGGTGAAATCTTGTCTTCAATGAATTCAGGGCACCCTCTATCCATGCCTGGACTTAAAGAGGGTTCTGGGAAGACAATAGGAAAAATCTCGGGTTCCAATATCCATGCAAAACGATCTCCACTCTGGGGAAGATCTACAGTGGGTTTTCCAATCTTCACCTGATAGCTAATACTATCTATTTTTGTACAATCCGATAGCTCAAGGAATTTTGTTTATCTGGTAGATAGTCTAAACTGTTTGCAACCTGCTTCATTTCTTGTGTTCCTTGTTATATATCTCTGTAAAATGAAAAATACCTAGGTTTCATTTAGAAAAGAGTTCTTCATTGGAAAATGTAATAATTGTTCATTTCACCTTCCACTTTTTCCAGCAAAAAGAGAAAAGAAAAAGGAGAGGACTAATCTAATACTTCCTTTTCACCCTTGATTTGTGATATCTGTGCATGTGCGTTGCTGATATCTCAATCATGTGCATCTTGTACAGGACAGAAAGACACCATCCATGGAATCGGTGGACTCTTCCAGCGAGGAAGAGTAAGACACTTTTTTAGATATTTCACCTATTGGCTTCATTATGTTCGCTTGTGCCTGATCATTAGCTTGCCCATAACTTTCATTTGTAGGAAGCTCATAATCTAAAGAAGGAATATATTGAAATGTCAACCTAAAGGGACCTACTTTGTGATCTGTTACCTTGTGGGGATGCTCATATGGCAAAGTTTTTATTTGCCAGTATTCAATGATTAGACCTGTCATTTGAAATATTGAAATTTATGAGCACCAAATAGATTTTTCATGGGTAATACCAACCTGATTTCACATAATAAGCTTTGAAGTTTTTTAGTATCTAATTCTGAAGTCTGTCAACCATCCCACGGGTTTGAATGCCATGCATCCTTTCTTTTTGCCTTTCTTTACTCCTTTTTAGCAAGACCACTTAATGGTGTGTTGGCCATTCAAACCTTTTTGAGTATACGGTGGTGGAATCATATGCTTTTGAGTGCAGGGTATTGTTTTCCAAAGCCAAATGCAGATCAATTTCAGTAAAACTAGATATGTAAATACTTGAGCCATGAGATTGTCTTAAATCACTTTTTGAGCTTGTGATAACCTGTTCATTGACACATTTTAGGACATGCCACTTTCACCATGTTCTCAAGCAACAGCATTTTCAATCCTAAAATAAATTAATGTGATATTTCATATTTCTTGCGAGTTTACAAAGTATTTTAAGAATTCATATATGATTTTGTTTAGCTATTTGTGCATGTTCTTGCACTCATCTCCTTCTCTAATATTTTCTTGCATTAAGTAGCTTCAAGTTGTTGCCTGACCTTTCTCTGATTCCAAAAGAATCCGCCATTGTCCAATCTCTCTCCTCGATAACTTTATCTTGTAATTAGGTATAATCATTAAGAAAGTCACTCTTTAGGATAATCACAAATGCATCCTTGAACTATTGGTCAGGTGCAAATAGGCTTTCGGAACTTCCTAAGTAATGTGCAAACCCCAAACCATCTATTAAGCTGTATATACATTTTCAGAAGTTATGAGGAGGTGAAACTACATTTTGAAAGTTTAGAGGATTTATTTGCATTTGATGAATAGTTTGGGGAGCATATTTGCAGTTTGACCTGATCCTTGTATCTTTATTATATTTGATTTTATCGACATAAACTCATTCTTTTTAAGATTTAGAAATTGATGAATATCGAATTCTTTCTTTGGAGTATCCATGGTTGAAACCTCCACTTGCAAGCTACTAATGATTTTGTGGCTTATATTACAGGCTTGCTATTCAGAGGCTTGAAATAACAAAAACCGACTTGCATCACAGGATAGCAAAGGAGGTCCTTATTGATTTTTATAAATGGTCATATTATTTGTGATGTAGCACTGACAGCTTACTGATGAGAGTTTGTCTATTGTATTTAATAGGCTAGGGCCAATGCAACACTACAGGCTAGCTTAGAGAGGAGAAAGCAAGCTTTGCATGAAAGACACTTGGCACTTGAGCAAGATGTAGTCTCTACTGCCTGCAATTCTCTTCTTGTACTTGATTAATTTGTCCATTCTTTTTTCAAGAGTTGCTCTTTACATTTGTGATTCGTTTCCAGCAATGAGGACAAATAATCCCATGAATTATCTTATTGCATTTTCTCTGTTTTGTTGAATTTTCAAATTGATAAAGGATTGGCTTAGTATCATGTTGTATTTCTTCCATTATTTGTATCATTTGTAGCCCTGTGTTTTTTTTGATTTAACGTTTATAATACACAACTTATACAATTATGATGAACATGGGGGGTGGAATGTGTAGGTCGCAAGATTGCAAGAACAACTGCAAGCCGAAAGAGATCTTCGAGTTGCTTTAGAAGCTGGTTTGAGTATGACTTGTAAACACTATTCTGGTTCTCATGTTACAGATTCCAAGGTTTGTATTGGATCTTACCAGCAATCTTTCTGATAGAAAAGTCTGTTGTTCTAACTTTACCGACTGATGTGAAGACAAGGGCAGAACTTGAGGAGATTGCTCTTGCTGAAGCAGATGTGGCAAGATTGAAGCAGAAAGTTGCAGATCTACACAATCAGCTTAATCAGCAGAGACAGCATCACCATGTCTCCCTTTCTGATGCGTATGACCATCATCAAGTACAAAGTCATAATTCCCTGCAGTGAGTGCATAAAATTGCATTTCCCTCAAAATCTGTTTATATCGTATAGGATGGTCATTGCTCATTGTCTCCTCAAGAGCTCAAAAAGCTTTAGATTGCTATGTTCTTAATAGCTGCAAGAGCAGCCTTCTTTTCCTTGGCAAAATCGAGGATATGAAACATTTCTCATGTTTTCTTGTTCAACCGACTAGCTTTCTGAAACATGTGAATCAGATTGCATTTAAGTTTCAGTAAGATACAGGGATAACTAGACGAAATTTCACTTTGCATAAATTAGATAGTTCAATGGAAAATCTGTTTAGCTTTCATTACATTTATTCTATCAGAGCCCTTCCGCAAGCATTGTCCACAGGGCAGAGATGTCGTCAGGAAAGAGAAGATGTATTTCGATTTTTCAAGCACTTTCCCTATGGCTCCCTTCTTGGGAACACACAAAGATAAATATAAAAATAGCAAGAGAAAAGGGTCTTTATGCCAGTTAGAAAGGAAAAGAGTTTCCGAGGATGTACTGGAATCTTTTAGAATCCAGTGTTGATACTATATTTTGATATTTGTACATTCACTTGTCCACCTCGGGGCATTGAAATTATCTCTGCTGATACTGATGACAGCTGGGTGAATGCTTGCTAGGATTTGAAGCTAGCATCTTTCAGAAATATTTTGCATAGAGTTGATATGAATATGATGGAAACTTTTAACAGCTAATCTTTTTGAAAAGCATCTGTGTAGTAAATGTTCTTCCGTAATCTGAAGGAAGGAAATCTCTCTTTTGACGTATTGTCAATCAATCAAAAGGTTGATGTTAGTTTATGCATATCTTATATAGGAATCTATGCTCTAGGGACAAAATGGGTATCTTGTTTCAAAAATGTATTAATTCATATATATATATATATATATATATATATATATATGTTTTTTAATATGCTTTTACTTATACGTTACATATATGGAGTGTGCAGGAGATATCTTCAGCATGATTTTAATACATCGGTTGCATTTCGCAGTCATGAAAGGAAACAGAGAACTGAGGTGTGCACAATTGCTTTTATCCTTCACAGGCTTTTTAATTTTCTAAATGGCAAATTAGTTGATGCAGTTGGATATTCTGTGATTATCATTTTAGTACCTTTGTGGCTGTTCTGCTCATAATTTTGTTACCCATGGAATAGGCCATTGATCACATTGAACATACTTGCTTTTGTCTGTTTTACGGTTCTTATTAACTCCCCTGGTACATAGAGTCTATCGTAACTTTCTCTTGTGTTAGATTCATAAAGCAGGAACTATCGTGATTAGTTCCATCAAATATACCAAGGTTAGGTCAGCTCTCTGTTAGGTCTGGTGGTGCTTTGGTTCTAGTATTCTTTGTTATTATAAAACTTCCCAATTTTATTATTTTATGCGATGGGTTTTAGTCAATATATCATCTTGGCTATGAGGGGATTGTTGAAATATAAATTAAAAACACATCTAAATCTATAAATAGCTTTTAAGCAAGTCAATTTTAGTTTCATTAAAATATCATATGGTATACGACTTTCCTTTTTATGAGTTCATGTGATAGATCTTATAAAATATTTCATCTTACCTATAAGGGGGAGTATCGAAAGATGATAGGGGAGTACGGGACCACACCCAGATCCGTATATTTGAACTTTTAGATTAGTTAACTATATTTTAATTCAAGATTTCACTGTATACATAGCAAGTGCGATTCCAGAAACTATTTATGGATTCAACAAGCCTAAGCGATTTAATAAGACCAGAAGCATTCATAGGTACAGTGGACAAAAACTGGGGCTATCAATTCTGCCTCGGGGCCCTCCACTTCCGGTGTGAGAGAGGTGAGGCTCATGCTGTACGCATCCAGATTTGTTCATAAATGATCACTTGTTTTCATCGATCATAGAAAACAAGCTTTCCTTCATATTTGCCGCAGAGCTGATTTTGTCGTATAATTGAAAATCAATAAAGAGATACCACTATCTGAAGAGGTTCTTGGGTTCTGCTGCTGCCAATACAACTTGAAATACAGAAATTTTCAAGTGAAGAACCATAGATTGCCTCAATTCCCTTTTTTTTTTACTTTCTTTTTTTTTTTTTCCCCCTTTCGAGCAATTTTATGTGCACTGTATGTTGGTGCTCAAATAAAATTCCGTTGTAATATCTTGCGCCTTGCCACCTTTTTAGTTCAGTCACGATTTTTCCATCTTTCTACTGCTCCTCTGATCATTAATCTCACATATTCACATAGCCATCTTGAGTCATTTTTATAAGGTCGATAACTGTTAAACGTAACTTTTTTCTTAGTATGGTCAGGATTTCCCATCTTCTTGATGCTCCCATGATCGTTAATCTGCATATTCCCATAGCTGGGCTTGAGTCGTATTCATGATTAATAATTTGTTAAAAGTAACTTCAGATTACTTTGTTGTATGCAGGTGACGGATCATCCAAGACATCAATCAGCTGCTTTGGTAGAATTGACGACACGACTTGATTTCTTCAAGGAACGGCGTTCTCAGCTAATGGAACAGCTTCACAACCTTGATATGGCTTATGGCACTGCTTCTTCTCAAGAGTTCGTTTATAGACCATCATCACCACCTTGGAATTGACCGACAAGGTTTATGATCATCAAATGAGCTTTGAAGGAAGAAGGTCGCCGGCATTGTCTTTATCGTATATATTCCTTAAAGCTTATTGCACTTAGTTATATTTATTCTCTATAGTCTCCCTATCCTATTCCATGATTTAGTTATGTTTGAAAAGTCTCCAACATCCTTGGTTAAGCGCGTGGATTTTCCATGAGATATTTAGTTCCCATTGCTTGTGATTAAGATTAGCGTCTCTCGTTCTCTCTCTTTTTCATTTCCACTTTTGCTGCATCGACAACAACGCATATGTCAACAGCACCGATTGCCAGACTGAAATTTTATTTCGAACAGCTGGACCAAAAGTTGCATCATTGGTCTGTGGTAAACAATTGCAGACTCATTTTCGAAGATACAACAGACAATAAAACACAATCATGTTCATGTAAGTCGGCCACTAAGTTTCAGGATATATGTTATTTTACATAAATCATTTCTCATATATCGTTAGAGATATACGTCTATTAAAATTCAATCAAGTTATTTAAATTTAATTTTTAATTAATTAATTATTTAAAACTCTATTTCCCTATCGAAATTAAACTAAGCCCATGTCTAGATGCCTCATTTAATCCCTTGATATTTTTGTCATCTCATCAAGTAAAATTTTCTATGTCTGTAGTCACACACGATAAGAAAAATAATCGTAAAGGATTTGAATGATCTGTATGAAAAAAGTAATTGATCGAGTTTAATTTCAAATGATTTGATTAAAAGGTGAACTACTGAATTTTATTTTATTTTTTTTACCAATTATAGAGGGAGAGATTCGAATCTTGATATATAGTAATAAGACATTAGTAGTGGTATCATTAGGTTATAATGATTTTACACACTACTTTCTCGATTATATAAATAAATGTAATAGGTTTACGGTTATCTAGTATGTTTATCCGTATGTTGGGCGGGCCTCTCATCAGGCTTGATAGGCAAGCCGACAGTCGAGTGGGCTTAGACACTAATTTCAAGCTTAATGGGTGGACTTAAAACAGAAGAAGACTACAACGGGCCAATAATATTAAATATTCAAATCTCTCAGTTAGCTTTTTGTAATAACAATTAAAATTTTGATAATTTTATGTGTTTATTTATATAAAATGACTTCACATGAAATTTTATGTGATGGTGGATGATGACAATGTATGGATGAGTCTTTTAAGTTTGGTAATACCACCAAGAGCAGATAATTTATATTGTAATTTTTAAGAAATTTTAATTAAAAGGTTTTAGATGACAAATGACGATATAAAGCGATGGAAAAAATATAAGTACAGTCCAATTTTATAATTGTTATAAATCAGTTTCTTGCCATATCTTCTTATATTTCTATATTAAGATTTTCCAAGAAAATATTAAAGCTTATGTTGAATCAATTTATTAAAATTTTCATCCTTAATATTAGAATATAAAAATAAAACTGAATTAAAAATAAAATAAATTAAACATTTATCAATTAATAAATAAGTTTGACTCCGCTATATCTTGTATAGGTTACCAATTATAAGTTTTGAATGATTTGGTTAAGTTTTAAAATAATCATATGCATAACGTGACGAAGATCTAAATACTATGCTAAAAAGTTGGAGTGTTTTGATGAAATGCGAGTTTTTTTGAATCTTCCTTGTAAAATTTGATCAAAACATGGAACTGGAACCCAGACAACACACATCATGCAAATCTCATGGATAAGATTCAATCAAAGTAAAGTGCTTCGTATCCCATGCCCTGGGAACAAGGAAACCCAAATTCTCATGTCTTGTGAATAAGGACTATGGCTAAATTTTAATACATGAGATTCCACCAAAATCACTCAAGAGTAAAAAGACTAAATATTTAAAGGTACTTTTTTATAGAACAAAGTGTTGCTTAAGGATGCACCCTCTTGTAATTTAGATACTTAAAAAGCTATCAAGAGTATTCAATCAACCTCATTCGCATAACAAACAGGAATCTAGATAGACGAAGTAGATATACATGCTCTAAGGAGAATATAATTCATTGTTGACAGATGATTTACAAATGAAGGAGAACCCTTTTATATCAAGACGCTTTTTCAATTAAACAACCGAAATCTATCTAACGTAATGACTACAATTGAATCCTATCTACTACCATAATGAGTTTATCAACCTACTCTTATCTATTATACTTACTAATATATGTCAAATCCAGACAATTACAAAAGGAGACTTTATAGACCTCTGTCTTAGACCATAATTAATTGAGCTTTTCTCATTAAGGTCCTAGTGAGTCGTAATTTGGGGCTTTAAGTAATTTGACTGTATCATTCTTTCATACTTAGTCTAAGGACATCCTCTTCGCACCTTCTACCCTAGTTCTCATCAACTTTGTGCTTATCTACCATTCACCTAATTTTCTTATTGAATCCTCTTCCTTCTTATAAAATTAAAGCTCCTTAATTATTATCCATCTCTAATTAGTGGAATGCTTTGCTTTAGCTTGTATTAATTAGTCCTTTTATATGGAAACTTCAACCAATAATTCATCCATTTTGAAACTTTGTTATGTTCGGACCCACCGAAGTTAGACCTTCCCATCTATAAGGACTACTAATATCTCTAGCTATTAGTGCTAAATTCCACATTGTTAACAATCCTTTATGTTGAGATCTCTTTAGAGATAACTATCTTAAGTTAGATTTTACTCCCTTTACCTTTCATCTAAGTTTGTTGGTAGCATCATTCGAAATGAATAAATGCGATTCTCCCATGTCTATCATCATTTATCTTCTTTACAGTCACCTTGACTTCTATATACATTAATCCCTTATGTTTGTTGGTGTCTTGGAACTTCATAGCATAAAGGAGGTATAGTGTGCCAAGTTGACCTTTCTCACCATCGATTGACTTTCTTCTTTGCCAATAGAGCAATTAGATGTTCCTTTTTTTGGGCAATCCTAAGCATAATGTGGCCTACCATAGAAGTAACATTTTAGTTCCTACATTGTTTTCTTTTCTACCTTCTCCTTTACATTATCCTTTGTCTTTGGTGGACTTAGAGATTTACCACTCTTCTTCCTCTCCTCTTCTTCATTAACACTGCTAATGGAAGAATTTATTTCCTACTTAAAGAGTTCTACTAGTCCCCAATACTAATTGTTGCTTTGCATATATTCTCTAGTCCTTGTTGTTCCAACTCTAACCTAAACTAAGATTTCAACCGATTTAGAAACTTGATGAATGATATGAATCAACTTCCTAGATCGATCACGCGCGACCGAGCTAAAGGACTCTAAGGACTCTAAGGACTCATGCAGAGAATATTAGCACGAAGCCCCATCCAAGATAAGAATTTTTATCTCGATCTCGATCTCCATGTTTCACTTTACTGCTGACTTGAATATAAAGCTCTTATGTGCGCCATTATAGTTCTTGAAGCTACTGAGCAGACGTATCGACCTATCGAGCAATGGTGCCATGATACAGATAGCATCCGAGCATACCAATCTCAAACTATTGTCTAAGCCAATCTCTTGAGTTGACCACCAACACCCAATCCCAGTCTAAGTCGAATACTCTCTATTGACTGATTGACTAAGTTTTAACTTAATCCAAATTAGGTCGGCTTTGACTATAGACTCTCTTTTCTTCATTTTATTTGTATTGTACTATATTTTAGAATGTTAGCTATCATGCGACCGTATCTTTTGACACAATATTCTAAAATGATTATTTTCTTTTCTGTATGGAATATTTTTGGTCTCTTTTATTTTTTTTTTTTAGTATCATTCATGTATTCCAATTATAATTTACCTTTTTGTCTTTTCCATGTATGCTTGTAACCCTAATGAGACTAGTATATAAATCCCATTTATTTATATGCAGATAACATCCATCACATTATCAGATTATTATGAGTTTCCTTTTATGAGCAACTTTAGTATTCTTATCTATTTCCTTTAGTAAGGAGTAATGATGAGTAATCCTATAATTTGGAATGGTGAGTTATATACGGGGGATTGTAAACCAAGTAACATTGATTAGTTTGTTATATTTAGTTGGTAGCTGCTTGAATTTTGCTAAACCTATTTTCTTTTCTTTATATTTGCTTGTTGTAGTGCTTTTTCGTGAGTTCAACTTCGGAGATGCAACACATAGAGATGTATTAGCTTTGTTAGTATCAAAGCACATATTTGAAAGAGAGTATGTGAAGCTGTAATGAAGTTTTGGTTTGTGATTGTTGTTTATGGTTGCTGTGTTTCTTTCATAGTTGCTTCAGTGTGTTTGTGTGAAGTAAGTTTTGAAGTTTTGAGCTATGTAATGAAGATTTGTGTGTTGGTAAGTGTAGTTCAATTGTTACTCTGTTTTTCACTATGAAAATAGTGCAAGTTCATTTTTATTATACTTAAGTGAGTGCCGGGTGTTGAAGTTGTTAGTGTATGTTGGTAAGAATTTTGGGTAGTAAATAGAAGTGTTTGTTGTGTGTCATGTTGTCAATCTGCTAAGATTAGTATCACGTCATGTCAGATTCAAGTGTTTAAAGTGTTATTGGTGACTAGAGTAGTAGTGCTCAACCTGATTGTGGTCATAATAGTAGTAACACTCTTAGATCAGTTGATAATAAACTTGACAGACTCATTAATCTTATTGAGAGTCTGGTCATTGCGATGCAGACAACAAACCTAGGGTATGCCATACCATAACTTACTTGAGAATGTTCTAAAGAGACGCTATGGCTAAGGTAGTCGAGACAATCGTCTAGTTCGACCCCATCGAGTTGAAGGATTAGTAGACCGAGTTGCTAGACTATGATTGGAGTTAGAGGAAATAGAAGAGGATGATGAGGAAATAGATGTGGAGATTGATAAAGAAGAAGAAGAAGAGGCTGGGTACTATCAAGTGCAAAAGCAAGGATGTCGAGCTCTTTGAAGACTAGATAATGTTAAAGTTCAAATCCCATTCTTCAATGAAAGTGGAGATACTGATAAATATTTAGAGTAGGAGGAGGAGGTAGAGAAAGTGCTTAACCATTATAGAAATACTAATGCCGTTAAAGTGCGACTTACTATACTTGAATTTTTTTTATATGTCATCGTATGCTGGAAAAATTTGAATATAACTAGAGTGAGAGATAAATGACAAGGAGTAAGAACTTAGGATTAGATTAAGAGATTGTTGAGGGATAAATTTGTGCCCGAGACCTACTTATAGGACATATTATCTGTTGATAACTATGTGAGAGAATTCTAGATGCTGATGATTTGAGTTAACGTAGATGAACTCGAGGTTTATACAGTGTCGAGGTTTATTTCGAGACTCAAATATGAGATTTGCAATAGTGTAGAAGTACAGAGATTTTATACTTTACAAGAGGCTATTAGGGTAGTGCAAAGGGTTGAAATATAGAAAAGAAATGCTTTGAGCTAACTTAAGCCAATTTTTTCCTGAGCCCTTATTCCATATTGACTTGCTTAAGCCAACTTGAGGAGATCTTCTTTAGCTAAAGAGAGAAATAACCAACCTAATGATAGCTTAGTAGGCCAGTATGGCTGAATAGGCCAACCGAGTCAAAATGAGGTTAGACTGACCTCAAGGACATATGAAAGAAGATAGACCTCATGATGTAAGATCAGCAAGGTGAAGTGCTTTAAATGTTTGGGTTTTGAGACATGGCCGTTGAGTGTTTAAACCAACGTGCCATGGTGCTCTGAGGAGATGTAGTGGATAGCACAGATAAGAGCAAGCTTGAGGAGGAGAAGAATGTTGGAAAATTTGAAGCCAAAAAGGAAGAGGAAACTTTTGTCTATGTTGATTAGGGAGAAGTAATAGCCTTAGTACTAAGACGAGTATTGATTCCCTATTGAACTTTGAAGAAGACCAGAGATAGAATCTATTCCATATAAAGTGTACCATCAAGGGATAGTTATATACTATCATAATAGATGGAGAAAGTTATACCAATGTCATCGTACCATCCTTTGTGTAGAAGTTAGGATTGTCGACCTCTAAGCATCCCCGACCTTACAAACTATATTGGCTTTATGATAAGGATGCTTTATATGTGATGGAATAAATAATTGTCCTGTTCAATGTTGGGAACGTGTATAGAGATGAAGTAATGTGCGATGTCGTCTCCATGGGATCTTCACATTTGTTACTTAGAAGATCTTGATTGTTTGACTGATATGTTACTTACAATGGATATAAGAACGCCTATACCTTTATTAAGGATGAAAAGAAGATTGTGCTATAACCTATGATGCAAACCCATGAAAATGAGACTCATAATTAGCTCACCTGAGTTAATAAGAAGAAAGCCCTAGTAATGAGCCAAAGAGAGCTCCAAGCTATTGAGAACATCGAAGAGCTTGTATTTTTGTTGATTAGAAAATTGTTGGAAATGAGACATTTGGAAGATGTACTTGATGAGGTCCAAAGCTATATAGATGAATTTTTTGACCTGTTTCCTAAAGAGTTGCCTAAAGGATTACCCTTGGTTTGAAGTATAGAACATCATGTTAATCTATAGCTAAGCGTAGCCTTATCAAATCGACTTGCCTATAGAATGAATCCCGGGCAGGCTACTAAGCTGAAAACAAGCTAAAAAGGTAAGTGGGTGAGCTCATAGAGCGAGGTTATGTGAGGGACAGCATAAATCCTTGCGTTATATTAGCTCTACTCATCCCAAATAAGGATGGTTTATGGCGTATGCGTATCAACAACCGAGCTATTAACCATATCACTGTCAAGTATAAATACCCAACTTTGAGGCTTGATGACATGTTAGATGAGTTTCATGGTACTAAGATATTTTTGAAGATTGATTTGCGAAGTAGCTATTACCAAAATCACATGAGACCAGGTAATGAATGGTAGATTGCCTTCAAGATGATGTATGGTCTCTATGAATGATTGGTTATGCCGTTCGGACTTATCAATGCGTTGAGCATATTTATGAGGCTTATAAACTATGTGATATGTCCTCTGATCGGACAATGTGTGGTCGTGTACTTTGATGATATATTAGTGTACAGTGTCGACTTGAACAACCATGTTCAATATCTTTGAGTTGTTTTTGATATTTTATCAGTCAAAAAGTTGCATGGGAATATGAAGAAGGGTACATTCTGTCAAGCTAAAGTAATTTTTCTTGGGTATATAGTATCAGGGGAAGGAATCTGAGCTGATGAGGAAAAGATTCGAGTTGTTTTAGAGTGGTTGATGCCTAAGAATGTTACTAAATTTTAAAGTTTCCATGGCCTTGATTATTTTTATAGGCGATTCATTAAGAACTTCAGTACTATTGTAGGCCCCTTAACCAAGTTGACTAAGAAGAGTGATGGGTTTAAATGGAATGATTGAGTTAAGTAGAGCTTTAGATAGATCAAGGAAAAGTTCACCTCTGCCCTTATCCTGTCATTACCATATTTTGATAAGCCCTTTAAATTGGAATGCGATGCGTCAAGCATTGGAATTGGTACCGTTCTGATATAAGAATGACAATTGGTTGCCTACCATAGTAAGAAGGTTAGTGGTGCTACATTGAACTATTCTGTGTATGAGAAAGAGTTGTATTCTCTTTTTCTAACTCTTATTGTCTAACAACACTACTTACTATCTTGAGAGTTTGTTATTTACATTAACCATGAGTCATTGAAGCATCTTAGGAGTTAAAATAGACTTTTGAAGAGGCAAGCCAAGTAGCTAGAGTTTATGGAAGGTTTTTCATATGTGATTCGATACAAGAAAGGAAGCACTAATGTGGTTGCCGATGCTTTGTCATGTCGGCAAACGTTACTGACCTCTTTGTAGATGAAATTACTGGAATTTTCACTTATCGTTTAATAGTATGCTCATGACCCGTATTTTGGTCCCACTCTTAAATAGTGCTGGGAAGGAGTTGTTATTGGAGGATACTACCCTAAAGATAGTTATTTGTTTAAGGATCGAAGGCTGTACATAGCAAACTGTTTCATGCAAAAGCTATTGGTTGGGAAAACTCATAATGGTAGATTATTTGGTCATTTCAGAGAGACTAAAACAGCCAATTTGTTGAAAGAAAATATTTACTAGCCTAGTTTGGCTAAGGATGTCCATAAGGTAGTTAGTAGTTGTGAAGTGTGCAAAAGAGCTAAGGGGAAGAGAGAGCCCCATGGAAGCTATATGCCTTTGCTAACACTAACTTTATCTTGGTTGACTTCAGTATGGACTTTGCCTTAGGGTTGCCCTGAACATCTAAGGGAAAAGATTTGATTTTTGTTGCAATGGACCGCTTAAGCAAAATGGCATACTTCATTTCATGCAATCGAAGTAACGATACTTTATATATTGCCGATTTGTTTTTGTAGGAAGTTATTCAACTATGTGGAGTGCCAAAGACTGTTGTTTTAGATCAAGATACGATTTTCTTGAGCTATTTTTGGAAATCTTTAGAGAAGACTAAGGACTAAACTTATGTTCAACTCCAATAGTCATCCTCAAACTGATGGCTAGATTGAAATGGTGAATATAATGCTAGGCAATTTACTCATAGCTATTGTTGGAAAGAACTTAAAGGATTGGATTTGTGTCTACCAATTATGGAATCGCATATAACTGAACTGTCTACAGCACTACTAGGAAGACCCCATTTGAGTTCGTCTGTGGCCTCAATCTGACTATTCCATTAGATCTAATCGGTACCATCGCAATTGCTGAAGAGAGTCAGTTTGGAGTTGGTTGAGTCCAAGAATTGCAAGAGCTACATCAGTTTATGGCAAGGAAGATTGCCAAGTTCAATCTGAGACAACAAGAGATTGGTAATCAAGGTTGTCGAACTATTTCTTTTAACCCAAGAGACTTGGTATGGATTCACTTTAGTCGAGAACAATTTCTAGACCTAAGACAAAGCAAGCTATCTCCATAAGCTAATGATCCATTCACGGACTTGAAGAAAATCAATTGTAACACTTACGGGATCAAATTGCTTGAGAACTATCGTGTTTCTTTCACCTTCAATGTGTTCGACTTGATTCCCCACTGAATAAAATAAGACCCTGTAGACACCCAGGATAAATAAGCGCTTAAGACCACTCCAGATTTTAGGTTAAATCTTTCCGATCCTTAGATAGATAATGGGAATCAACTTCCTCGATTGATCACAAGTAGTCAAGCTAGAGGAATATAAGGACTTACACGAAGAATATTAGCTCGAAGCCTTATCCAAGACAAGAATTCATATCTCGACCTCCATGTTTTACTCTATTGCCAACTTGAATACCAAGTTCTTACGTGCGCCAGCATAGTTCCTAAAGCTATTGAGCAGACGTTCTAACCTGCCAAGCATACATGCTGACTTATCGAGTAACTGTATCATGATATAAATAACATTCGAGTGTATCGGCCTCAAACAACTATTTGAGTTGATCTCTCAAGTTAACCGCCAACACCTGACCTTAGTCTAAGTCGAATACTCTCTAATAACTGATTGATTGAGTTCCAACTTGATCCAGATCGATTTAGCTCTAACTATGGACTCTCTTTCTTCATTTTGTCCAAATTGTACTATATTTCAGAACATTAGTTACTATGCAACATGTGCTTTTAGTACAATATTCTTAAAGGATTCTTTACTTTTCAGTACAAAATATTATGTCTCTTTTACCCTTTTTAGTATTATTTATGTATTCTAATTGTAATTTACGCTTTTGTCTTTTCCATATGTGCTTGTAATCCTAATAAAGCTAGTATATAAACCCCATTTGTTTATACGCTGACATCATTCATCACATTATCAGATTATTATAAGTTTGTTTTTGTAAGCAACTCTAGTGTTCTCATTTATCCTTTAACTCTTATTTATTCCCTTTAATAAGGCGTAGTTACAAGTGACCCTATAGTTCGGACTGGTGAGTCATATTCGGTGGATTGTAGGTCGAATAGGATCGATTGGTGTATTATAACCAGTTGGTAGCTACTTGGACTTTGCTAACCTTATTTTGTTTTCTTTGTTTCTATTTGTTGTAGTACTTTTTTGTATATTCGACCTCGGAGAAGCCTCAATGAAAGTGTTGTTTGCGTTAAGGTCCAATATTTCCATCATAAGCTTTAAAAAATCTTGTATAGATTGTTTTATGTTACACTTTTGAATAAGATGGAGAAGTCTAATCGTAGCTTCCTTTTAACATTTTGTTGGGGAAAATTGGCCCATGAATAATCACATGAAATTTGTCTAGGAGGTATTCTTATTTTCTTCATCTCCATTTGATGCATATCCGAGGTCGAATATACAAAGAAGCACCAAAACGAGTGGAAACAAAGAAAAGAAAATGGGTTTAGCAAAATCTAGGCAGCTGCCGACTGTATATGACATACTAATAGATCCTACTCAACCTATAATTTATCGAATATAACTCATCGGTTTGAACTATATGGTTACTCGCCACTACTCCTTATTAAAGGAAATATATAAGAGTTGGGGGATAAATAAGAACACTAGGGTTGCTTATAAAAGAAAACTTTTAATAATTTGATAATGTGGTGGATGATGTTTGCATACAAACAAATGGGATTTTTATACTAGCCCCATTAAGGTTATAAGCATACACGGAAATGACAAAAGGGTAAATTACAATTGGAATACATGAATGATAAAGGGTAAAAGAAATAGAGAATATTTTGTACAAAAAAAGTAAAGAATTCTTCTAGAATGTTATGTTAGAAGACACGTGTTGCATGGTGGTTAGCGCTCTGGAATATAGTATAATTTGGACAAAATTAAAAAAAGAGAGTCCATAATCAGAGCTGACCTGATTTAGATGAGGTCAGAAATTAGTCAATCAGTCACTAGAGAGTATTCGCCTTAGACTGGGATTGAGTGTTGGTGGTTAGCTTGGATAGTCGTTTGAGGCTAGTAAGCTCAAATGTTGTCTGTGTTATGGCACAATTGCTCGGTAGGTTGGCTTGTATGCTTAGCAAGTCAATACGTTTGCTTGATAGCTTTAGGAACTATGCTGGCACACATGAAAGCTCAGAATTCAGGTTGGTAGTAGAGTGAAATATAGAGGTTGGGATAGGAATTCTTATCTTGGATGGGGCTTTGAGCTAATATTCTCTACATGAGTCCTTTAGCTCGGCTGCGTGTGATTGGTCCTGAAAGTTGATTCCTATCACAATTAGACCATGGCTAAATCTCTCATATGTAACGTTATAATCTATACCTTACTTGCTTTTTCTACTAGCCTAATAACTCTAAATAATGCTCATTGTATATGAAATTGTTCACTTCCCTCGTAGACTGCTTTCCTTAATGTACTCTTGCTTAATTAAATCTACCTTGGAAGCTAGTTGAATTATCTTTCTATTAGCCAACATCTCCTTACATAGAGCTAGCTTTGTCTTGAAGTCCTTTATTCCTTTCTTAAGGTCATAATAATTGCATCCATTATTAACCGGCTTTTGAATTATTGGTTTTGAGCCTTAAGTCTTTTATCTTGGTTTTGAAGGCGTCATCCTATATCTCTAAGATGTCTATAGTACAGTATAATCCTTAAACTCTCCTATGTAGGTTTGTGATTCCTTAAACACTTCCTTTACCTTGGTGGTGTACATCTTTGCCTTGTCTAACATGATACCAAGCGCCATCAATATGTTCATTGATTGAGCCTTTTGCCTAATAGTAGGGTGTTCCTCATTGTTGCTCTCCCCAACGACAGCTTGGATAACATTCTTGCTTCTAGAAGATATCTTCATTTTCACTCCTTGAACTTGAACTTTGATATCATTTTTCATAGAAGTTTCATTTAGGGGCACTCTCATGTAACATCCAGAAACTCTAAGAGCTATTAAGAGTGCTTAGTCAATCTAATTCATGCAATACTCAAGAATTTAGAGAGAAAAGTAGAGAGGGATACTTTAGGGAGAATATAATTTTGCTATTGAACGGATGATTTACAAATGCAAGGAAATCCTTTTATATACAAGAGATCATCTAAATTGAATGGTCAATATCTATCCAATTCAATGTCTATGATTGAATCTTACATAAGATCATAATTAATACATCCACCTAATCTTACTTCACCTATAATTTACATCGAATTAGACAATTACAAATGAGAGGCTTTTTAGTGTACCTTGTCTTGGAGCACAACTAACTGGGCACATTTTCATTGGGCCACCACATTAGGCAAAATCTGGGGCTTTATGCAATTTGACCATAATTCATGCACAACTACTTTTATGGATTTGCTAATGCATGCTTACTTTTGAACATAGATAGAAAATAAATTTAGATTGGAGAACGATAAAGTTTTCAACTTAAATAAACAACTATTGTGTTTCCTTTATGCATGATAAAGGAAATTCTATGTTTAAGAAAAATAGTAACACCCGACTTATCTCAAGATTTACAGCTTGAAGATTCCTTATAAGTTGTGGCTTCAATATGAATGGCACTTTGGTCAATATAAGTCAAGAGCAATTGATATTTAATGCCTTTACTTCGAACCCGCAAAAGTAGCTAACTAAGCCCAAAGAACCATGAAGCTTAATTTCAAAATGAATAATTTATACAAGCTCAAGTTCTTTTGGAATAAATTGTGTAACATTGTCATTATCAAAATTTACAAGATCGTTTTAATCTTCACATTAGCATCTTAAGAGTCTCTTTACTTTATCTATTAAGGTTTTTGAATAGAGTTTTCTAATATATTTTAAAGTATTCGTGGATCCTAAGCTATAATTAAAGATAAAATAAGATTGTGTTGTTGCAAAGCAGTGATGAGAAGAAGCGAGTTTACTTCACAGAGGAGGCAACAAATGATTTGTCTAAAAAACGGTTAAGTAAAATAGAACATAGAATAAATGATTTAGTAGTCGATTCTTTAGTAAGAATTGATATTTAATTTTGTACCTCACTTTATTCCATGGGAATGTCTTAAACCGGATCTTATGTCAAGGACCTAAGATAAAGTTGATCCAAGTAACTAAATATAATTTATGAAATCTTAAACTCTACATAAAAGTTTTAAGTGTTTTTAAATTGTTCTGTTTGGACTTCTTCGGATAAACTTGCTATTCTTTGTATTTTGGAGCCAAGTTTGCCATTGAAATTTAGCATTGTGTCATGATAATTATCTAATTCTTCTCATAAGGTGGTTGTCATTTACAGCTCAAACATGTCCAGTTTGATTATAAACTTTGTATAGAAGCTCTTTAATCTATCATTTCCTACTTCTTGCTCTAGAGTTGACTTCTCCAATCATGAGAAGCCTTCTCTTAATCATTCAAACTAATCTGCATGTATTTTACGTAAAAGCCTCAATTTACGTTGTTTATGATTCATTTTGGCTCTCTATGTTTGAGCCAGTGTTGCTTTGCCGAAGCATGGCAAATGGTGACTTCAATAACTTTGTCACGTTTAGAATGTTAGAACTAGAGGAGGTTGGAAATGAGTGAATATCTCCGGTATTATTTTATTTTATGATTAAAGATATTTTTAGAATATAAAGTATAATTCATAAGAATAGTAATTCATTAGGGAAAGTGGAGGAATAAAAATTCATTTATCTATTCCACTATATGGGATACAACATTCTTAGAAATATTTTTTTACATACCAATAAGAAAATAGCCATTGTACAAATAATAAGGGTAAAATGGTGATTCCATTTCACTTATTACACAATTAAACCATGTAAATTTGATTTAGTGCAAGTAAGCCTTCTATGGGCTGGACCTGTCATTAGACTTATTATTATTATTATTATTATTTTATTTTTTTTTTTTTGTCATAGATCATTTAGGATATATACTTGGAGTAATAGAGAGGTATAAATAACTATTTATTGTAAATTGGTTCGAAAATTTTTATTTGAAGTAACTTTTTTTATTCCTTCTTTGTAGGGATTTGGTGTTAGAGTAATAATGCTTGACACGAAAATAAGACACGAATTCTTACAAAAGATTGATGATATGTATCGAAAATTTCTTTAACAAATACAGTACTACTAGTACTCATGAGAAGACACTTGGAATACTTTTTTTGACCATATTATTCACGTATAGGATTCTTACAAATCCTTTTGCCGCCATTCGGTTTTCTTGTTGTTACCTTTTACCTCCTAAACATAGTATTTTTTATTCCATCTAAAGTTTAAGTAATAAGACAAATTAGGCAATTGATAAATGACTATTTGTTATATTCCATGATGACCAAACAGAGCATATTCGTATATTTGATGGTACTATCAATTTAATGTTATATTCAATGAGGTGGAGAAGCCATCAAATAAGTATTATATGCAATAAAAATCAAGAACGAAGTAAATAGTGGAAGTAAATTTTAAATTTTGATATTCTAAAATTACTTTTCCTAAAGTGTGCTACATTTTTTGCCAGAAAAAAAATGGGTGTTCTAAAGTTATCCCTCAAGATATTGTCATATGTAATGAAGAATGTTATAAGTTTTTTCAAATATTTAGGCAATGTCAACAATTGATTTGTAGTTTTGCAAAATTTTAGGAAAAATAACTTTAGAGAATCCATTCCATAAATTTTTATTCTATTATTGGTAATAGTATTGAGCAAAAGACTGAAAATTCTTGTTTTAGTGGTTTGAATATACTTCTTAAGTTGGTGAAGGGTCTAGAGGCTAGGAGTGAGTTGGATTTGGAAATTCAAGGGAAAGAGGAAGCCAAAAAATGTGAGCACTCCCATAATGCATTGCTTTTCAGCCTCACCTTATCTTGCTAGAGGTAGATTTTATTTAAAGAAAAATCTTGATTACTCGAATTGTTTCTCGCGTCTTTGTGACCAAAAGGCTGGGTGAGTACAATTTGAGGTTTCATCCGTCAGATGTATTAATATGCTTCAAAGAGAGATGGGACAATGTGTAATGTAGTTTAGTCCACGTATCTATCATGGGTACAGAGGGACATAGGTTCGAATCTGGTTACCTTGATTTGACATGCCATTACACATAGTTCAGCAAGCCTGTTAAGGTAGGAAAAAAAAAAAGAAAGCGCACATTTCTAGCCAAATATGAAACCATTGGACTTTCGTTGCACGTACGTGTGCAATAAGTAAATAAATGATATCTATCGAACCTTGATCATTATACAAGAAGCTTACATAACTATTAGTAATAGGAATTAACCCTCTGGACTGATCATGTATAGCTAAGCTAGAGGACTCCAAGGATTCACGAGGAGGATAATAGCTTGTAGCCCCATTCAGGACAAGAATTCCTATTATGACCTCCATGATTTACTCTACTGTTGATTTGAGTATCGAGCTCTCTTATGCACCAACATTGTCTCCGGAACTAATGAGCAAACATGTCGATCCTCCAGGCAAGCATGCTTACATGCTAACCAGCTATAACATAATTATGACAATATTCAAGCTTATTAGCCTCAACAATTGTTCGAAGCTAAACTCTTGAAATGATTAGGATCTAACCTTAGTTCGAGGTGAATATTTATTATTAACTGATTGACCAAGAATCAACCTAATCCAGCTGTAAGACCTACAATCAAGTATTTGGAGTTCAGTTCGTAAAATTTAGAATGGTCGAGTAAATTATCCGATCTAGTCCAAATTTTACGATGAAGTTAGAAATATTAATAAAAGTGATTTCGTAAGTTTAGATTTAGGAAAATTAATAATAAAATAATAAATTATTATAATATCAAATTATATGTAAATTTTTCGTTATTTATCGGAAACGCGTAAAACAAGTTCTAATAATTAATGAATTGAAAGAGAAAAATATATACATATTAAAAATTATAAAATAATTTAAATAATATTTAAGAGTATTTATTTATATTATATATAAATTTATATGTAGGTAGAAATACTCGTAATTACTTAAAATACGTGAAATATGCCAAAATAGTATTAATTAATTAAAGAAAATGCAAGAAAAATAAAAAAAAATTAGGAAAAATGAGGAAAAGTCTAGAAAGGGGTTGTAGGAAACTGGAATTGAAGAAATTAAAGTAACCAATTAAATTAAAACAAATAGAAAGTGGAAAAAAAAAAGATAAGATAAGGCTAATGTCACTTTAAATTAATGAGGAAAAATATCTATGCAGCACTATAAATACCCAAAAATTTCTAGAGGCTCATTTGGTTTGTTTGGAGAGCAAAAAAATTATAGAGAACTGAAATAATTATTGTTAAGGTCTATGTGCAAAAATTTCAAAAATTTGTGCAATTAGGACCTTAGAGGGGAATCAACACTCGACAACAACCTCGAAGTGTATAACCACCACCACCACATGATGATGGCAGCACTTAGACCAGCTGACAAGGTTATGGCGATCGGAAACACCAATTCCGGTAAGTCTAATTTCCTTTCCAATTTTAGTTATTTTATTAAAAATAATAAATAGTTTTAGAAAATTATGAAATTTGTTATTTAGGGGTTTTTAAGTATGTAGATTTAAGGAAAATTTTTATTTTGATGAATTTATGTCTAAAAATATACTGTCTTTAAGAAATCTTACAAACTGAGTTTTGTTCGATTTATAAATAAATGATCTTAAAATGTAGTTTTGGATTTAAAATTTTTTTGTAAATTACTTAGGTAATATAAAATAGTGCCAAGAAGCCCTTTTTTAAAAATTAATTTTTAAAATTTTTAGATAATTTTTATGCCTTAAAATGATGCATAAAATGGGTAATTTAGGATTAATTAAGTAATTAAATGGTTAATTACTAATTTAGTATATAATTATATGTTTTAGAATGTTGAAATCCGATGGACTATGCTATTTATAGAATTTAGGATGTTAGATGTAATTATTAGGGTATTATGTAGTAAATATGTAATAGGTAAAAATGGTAAATTTTAAGTTAATTTTGTAATTTAGAATAATTAGGTATAAAATTTTATTTAGGAAGAATTTAGATATTTGAGGTGTTACTTGGTGTTGGGAAATGATATTTAAAGTGATAGAAATATTAAATGTGTATATTATGTATATATTAGGTAAATATATATAATATGTAAGTATAAGAAATTAATGAGTAGAAGACTTAAATTTAAGTGTTTATATGAAAAATGTAAAATTTTCTCACATTAAGAATAAATTCGGTAGTTAAATTAGGATAAGGGGTATACGTATAAATTAGAATACTGGTGAAGGGTCAAGTATTTTAGGATATTAAAAAAATAATGTAATTAATTTCACATTATAGATCGGAATAATTTCCTAAGGCCAACGTATAAAATTCCTAATCGAAAACTGAGTCAAAAACTTAATTTAGAAACCGACTTCAAAATTGAAATAGAATTTAACCTAATTTAAGTATAGCTTTAAGAGACTTAAAAACCTGAATAATTATGTATACTAAAAACTCTAAACTAAAGATAACATAAAAGAATTACATAATGAAGTTTATATAAGATAGTTATATATGCACTAAAACAATATTTATAATATAAGGATTATCGGTAATGGCCTGACTGAGTCGCATCTTAAATGAGTAAATAAGGAGTCCAGGTAAGTTAGGATTAATACGCTGTTATATTTTGAAGTACTAATTTGTAATACTTGGAGGCTTGAAATTGCACTTAATTATGCTTGTTAGATAGTTGACTATGTGCATTGCTTGTTCTGAGTTGATAACATGATTTTGATGCGCATGATTTGTATTATGTGATTTGCATAAAATGATTGATTATCCTAAATTGAACTTAACTAAATATCTAAGTTGTAAACATAAATTGGACCTGCATAGCAACCCATTAGGGGAAATATAGGGTTCTTTGGCTAAATACCGACTCCTTTGAAAGGGATAACGCTAGATAGCATAATTGGTTCATTTTTCATCTTTAGTCAAACTAAATAACAAGTGAAGAGGTTGCGGTAAGGGTAAAGTTAATGGTTTGAATGTAGTCGTGGGAAGAGCGGTGTCTTCATTGCATAGACCTGGGTTTGGTCGTAAGCTATTGCCTTAATGGAAACTCTTCAACTCGGATTAGAGTAAGTGAAATTTCTCTAATCTCCCGACAAGCCGGACAATATCGTGCAATGGCATATGCTTGAACATGCATTGTACTTAATAATTTAATTGATAACCCTGTTTGTGTTTATTGTATAGTTTTGAGTATTCGTTCTAACTTACTGAGCTGTGGTTGCTTACATCCCTACAAATATTATTGTAGATGCTAGTGAGGAAGTGACCTATAATTACCCTAAAGCTATCAATTGTTGGATCTTGGGGGAGTGAGGATATAAAACTGAGGATTGGATACACTATTAAGTTTAGAGTCTATCTTCAAAGTATTTAGTATTAATTTATGTATTACTCAAGTAGATTATGATTAGGTTACTAAATCTTGTAAACATACTCAAATTATTTAGTGTAAATATGTATTTTTCATAATTACTTAGTTAAATTATATGTTTAATTTATGAACTGTTTACTTCAAAACAGGTTAGTCGTAGACGCTTTATGTAAATTGGGTCTAAGATAAGGACTGTAAGGTCAGTTCTTATCCTAGAATAGTTTGCACAATGAGATTGTTATGACTCAGCTGCTTTGGGGTGTAACATTAACCATCGTGCAATACATGTCTTCTGACACAACATTCTATAATGATTCTTTACTTTTTGTACAAAATATTCTTTGTCTTTTTTATCCTTTTTAGTATCATTTATGTCTATGTATGCTTATAACCTTAGTGGGGCTAGTATAAATACCCCATTTGTTATACGTAGACACAACTCTTTGATCATCAAAATATACAAGTTTCCCTTTTGAGCAACCTTAATGTTCTCGTTTACCCTTAACTCTTAACTATTTTCTTTAGCAAAGAATAATAGTGAGTGAGAGAGCGAGCGAGCTAGCAAACCTATAGTTCGAATTGGTGCGTCATATTCGATAGATTTTAGGTTGAATAGGATTGATTGGTGTGTCATATCTAGTTAATAGCTGCTCAAACTTTTGTTAGCTTCCTTGTTTTCCTTTTGGTCCATTAACATTGTAGTACTTCTCCGTATGTTCAACGCCAGAGACGCATTAGTTTTGCTGGTACTAAAGCATGGTTCCGAAAGAGAGTGGTAAAGTTGCAGTGAAGTTTTGGTTCATATTTGCCATTTGTAGTTACTGTGTTCCCTCCGCAGCTACTTCAATATGTTTGTACGAAGTAAGTTTGGAGTTGTGAGCTATGTAGTGAAGATTTGTGTGTTAGTAAGTGTGGTTCCATTGTTACTCTGTTTTTACTCTATTTTTCACTATGAAAATAGAGCAAGTTCATTTCTATTATGTTCAAGTGATTATTGGGTGTTGAAGTTATTAGAATGTGTTAATTGAAGTTTTGGGTAGTAAGGTAGCAGTATTTTTCGTGCATTGTGTTGTTGATTTGTTTGAGCAGTATTATACAACATCAGATTCGAGTGTTCAAGGTGTTATTGGAGACTAGAGCAGTGATGCTTCACCTGGTTGTTGTCATAATGGTAGTAACACTTCAAGGTGAGTTGATGATAAGCTTAACAGACTCAGTAATTTTGTTGAGAGTCTAGTCACTGCGATGCATGTTAACAGACAATAACCTTAAGGTGTACAGCACCATAACCTACTAGAAAATGCTCTTGAAAGATGCTATGGCTAAGGTAACCGAGCTAATTGCTTAGTTTGACCCCCCTAAGCAAGAGGAGTAGTAGACCGAGTTGCTAGGTGAAGGCTAGAGTTGGAGGAGATTGAGGAAGATGATGAGGAAATGTTGAACCTAGGGTTCATTATTTAGTTTTGATGAGAACAAAACAAAAAGTGTATATCAAAACATGTTATTTTTGAAGAGAACAAAACCAAGTGGATAATTAAACTAAGTATTATTTGATTATTTTGAGATAATTGAATAAGTTCAATTAGCTTGTTTAATGATTAAATATATCAATTATCTCTACAAGAAATTTAATCTTTTGAAGTAGCGATCAAATGATCTTGAAGTTATATTTTAAAGAGTATTCATTTGTTGTGTGTTAAAAGAATTTTCAAGCGATTTTTGGTTTACCGGGTTGACAGCTCAAGGAAGAACCAAGCTGATGGTATAAAGTCTTGGAAAACACAAAGAAAAGCTTACTGACTTGAAAGAACCAGCTTGCCGGTTCATTTGTTGGTTCACTTGCTGATAGAATAATTTTTACCGGCTTGCCGGTAGTTCAAAGTACCGGTATACCGGTAAGTCAGTTTTAACTAGTCATTGAAGCATTTAATGGGCGAAAACCCAAAGAATTTAGAGAGTTATTATAAAAGCTCAAGTACCCAACCAAGGGCTTTTAAGATCTAATATTCTACTACAACTTAAAGACATTCTCTTACATTCTTGAGCTCATTTCACTTCTCCTTGGTCTCTTGTACACTTATTTGCTATCAAACAAAAAGAGACATAGTTGTGTGTTTGAAGGTCCTCACATTTGTAATCTTGAGTGAAGAAAGCGATTTTCTTGAGTTAGTTATTGTAAAAGAGATTGTATAAGTTTGTGTAGCTCTTGAAGCAATTGGATTGTGAAATCAATAAAGTGAAAGTGAAGTCCTCGGTTGAAAGGATTGTGTGTCTGTGGAGACTAAAGGGCGATCTGAACTCCACGTTAAATGTGGGCTTGATCTTCTTTATCCCTATCTCTTTAATTTCCGCATTTATTATTGTTCTATTGTTGCTTTGATTACTCTTATTATTGTATTTAGTCATTTATATTGAAAAAGAATTGAAATTTGTCCTTAAACTCAATTCACCTCCCTCCCCACTTGAGTTTAGCCTAGTGTTCTTCAGGAGATAGATGCCAAAGAGTATGGAGGGGAAGAAGAAGAGGTTGATTGATTATTACCAAGTATAAGAGTGAGGACATCGAGCTCCTCAAGGACTAGACAATGTCAAGGTCCAAATCCCATCCTTTAATGAAAGTAGAGATGTAATAAATATTTGAAGTGTGAAGAGAAGGTGGAGAAAGTGTGATGGGAATCAGGCTACTGGGCCTTTGACCCACAATTGAGCCTGAGGATTAGAGGGACCGACAAGGCGAATCCTCTTACTCCAGCTGACTTTTACCGAGGTTAAGTTACTTTAAATTGCCAATCAACTCTTTATGTCAAGCTATATTGTTGCGAATCATGACTAAGAACAAACAAGGTTGGTCATTGGATGAGTCTAAGCTTGTAGAAAGCTTAAAAGAACTAATGGAAGAAAGTGTGAAAGGAATGAATGGCGAATGAAACGTAAGCCAAAATCAACGAATAGCTCTAAAGGATTTGACGTACCAATGGAACTTTCGAGGATTCATAACATAATTCGATATGACGTACGAATCGATTTAGTGAGGTTACTCGCCACTTAGCTTTGCATAAGGGTTAAGATGAAAATAATGTCGAGAATAAACAGGGTGTTTATGTAAGGAAGAAGATACTCAAGTGTATTCAAAATAACCTGTATTTACAGCTATAAGTACAAGGGTATTTATACCCATAAGTTAGAGCAATTTGCCTAAAAAGGAAAAGACAAAAAGAGTATTTCCTAAAGAAGTAATGTACGAGATACAAAAGGGGTAAAAATGAGTATACAAGAAAAATAATCATTGGTGCAACAGATTCTACACATGATACTATATATGTAGCGATGCTATATTGGTGAGGTTGTTAGAAGATGCAAACAAAAAGCATGGACATCTGGCTTATTCAAGTAAGAATGGCTTAGTCAGTTTGAGCTCTCTCTTTCTTGGCTTTTCGGTAAGGAAGATGTTGAGTGATTGGTTGGCTTGGGCTCAAGTGAGTAATCTTCAATTTGATGCACTAAAAATAGATAGGTAGTCATACGACTCGGTATGAAGGGTGACTCAACAAGGAGATACTTAGCCTCGGTAGGGGTCGGTTGGAACAGAATGATTCATCGTATTAGTCACTCTAGTCTTCGAACTTAACTGCGGGTTAGAAGTCCGGTAGCTTGATTCCCATCATATATGACTACCCATCTCTTGAAAGTTATGTGCTGAGTTGTTAAATGCCGAGAAAGCTGCTAACCCTCGCATATCTGCTCAGCTATGTCTGAATAGTCTAATTTCTCGACATTACCTTTGCTGAGAAGACAACAAATAGATGCTAGACTAATTAGTTGCCCCTGTTCGGACAAGTAATCTAGTTGTACTCTTTTGTCTGCATCCTCTAATGGCATTGCCAATGTATCTTTGCCATGTGTACAGGACCACATGTAAAATTTGCCAAACTAATCATTGCTTTTCTTGAATATTTATTTTTATCCTTTTGTATTCTTATATATTACTTCTTTAGGACAATATCCTTTTTGTCTTTTTCCTTTTAGATAAGTTGCCCTATCTTACGAATGTAAATATCCCTTATATTTATTGCTGTAAATATCAAATTATCATCAAGACAATTGAATATTTGTCCTTTACATAAACACTATTATTTGCTCTCATTTCACTCTTATCCTAACTCTTGAGCCAAGTTAGGTGGCAAGTAACCTCAATGGACCAATTCATGTGCTCTATCAAATTGTGCCATGAGTTCTCGAAAGTTCCATTGGTGCATCATGTCCTTTGGAGTTATTTATAGGTTTTTGCTTATCTTTCATTCACTTTCCTATTTCTTTCACGTATTTCCTCATCATCTCTCTAAGTTTTCAGCAAGCTTAGACTCATCTAGCCATCGGCCTTGTCTGTTCTTGGTTTGCGGAAGTGTTTGCTGAAACACCTAATCGAAGAGTTTGAGATTTGAATCTTTTGGAGAAAATGATGGAACCCAGTATCAATGTTGGTGTTGGAGATGACAACAGTGGAGTTGTCTATTATGGTTGACAGTCTCAGGGAACGCTCAGGAGCATTAACAAGAGACTTGATGAGGTAGCTAACCTCTTAGTAGATTTAACCCGAGTTGTTCATGCGTTGGCTTATCGACCTACTGAAGCTATGCATAACATGTTACGCCTTGAAGCGGCAGAGTCGTAACAGCCCCACCGTGTAAACCATCCTAAGATAGAAGTTGGCTTTATAACCGCTATCTTAAACCTGATCTACACAAGGCATCCACAACTAACCCGCTTTGAAGTAAAAAATTTGTAATTTAAATAGATCATTTACCTATAAAAGTGAGGAATTATATATATATGCTATAATTCAGTTATTGCAATTAGAGTTTACAATATTTCTCTGTAATATATTTTCTAGTTATTACATCATTCGGAAATGAAAAATAATTTTAAAATAAAAACTTAGACCTTAATAATATGTGTTTATTCTTCAATGTTTTTCTTCACTCCCTAAGATCCAGCAGTTGCTAGCTTCAGAGTAGTTGTTTGCCGCTTCTTAGCCCGCACCTACACGACGTCTATATGGATGTGAGCAACCACAACTTAGTAAGTTAGGACGGAGGACTTAAAACTATACCATAAACACACAACAGGGTTATCAATCAACTTATTAGGTGCAATGCATGTGCAATCAAATGCCATCGCACGACGTTGTCCGGCCCATCGTAAGATTAGAGAAATTACGCCCGCTCTAATCCGGGTTGAGGAGTTGCTGTTAATGCAATAGCTTACGACCAAACCCAGGCTTGTGCAATGGAGACCTCACTCCTCCCGCGACTACCTTCGAACCACTGACTTCACCCTTGCCACGACCTCCTCTCTTGTCACTTAGTTTGATTGAGGATGAAGAAGGGACTATTATACAATCCTGTGCTATCTCTTTCGAAGGGGTCGGTATTTGGTCGAAGAGTCCTAAGTTCCCCTAATGAGTTGCCATGCACGTCCGATTATGATTACTGGTCGTATATTTGATTAAGTCCAGTTTAGGGTGATCAATCATTTCATACAAATCATACAATACATGCCAGAGCAACAAACAGAATCATAGCATCACCTATAATCAAGCACATGCACACATTCAACTATCTAGCAAGCACAAACAAGCATAATCTTAAGCCTCCAAAATACAGCATCGTATTAAGCCCAACTTACCTTGACTCCTCGCTCACTCACTCGAGGTCCGACTTGTTCAAGCCATTGCCGATCATCTTTATAACACAAACGTGGTTTCAGTTTTTCATATAACTATTATAGGTTCATTTTATCCTATAACGCTTATTGTTATGTTTTATTTAAGGTTTAATATACCTAATTATCTTGATCTTAAGTCTTTTACAATTATTCTAGGTTTGGGGTTAGGTTTAGGTTCGGTTCCTACATCGATTTCTAAATTAGGTTCTAGTTCGATTTCTAAGTATTATTTTATACTCGAATCCTAAAAATTCATTTTAACTCATAATGTGAGATTAATCACATTACTTCCCAATCTCCTAAATATCATCATTACCCTTAGTCAGTATTTTATTTCACCCGGTACACTTAAATCTGTATTAGTATACCGAATTCACTTCTAACGTAAAAAATTTTTACATTTTTCATATAATCACATAAATTTAAGTCTTCTATCAGTTTTATTATATATCCTTATTATTTATATAATATTAATTTTTATCCTAATTTTTCTATTTATTATATTTCCAATAATTATGTATTATGTATTATTACCTATTATGTATATAATACACTTTTACTATTTCTATTACTTTAATTACCATCCCTAAACATCAATTATCATTTCAAAATGTCTAAATTCATCCTAAATCATATTTTACTCCTAATTTCCTTAATTTACAAAATTAACTTGAAATTAATTATTTTTCCCTATTACTCATTTACTACATAATTAACCTAATAATTACATCTAACACCCTAAATGCTACAAGTATCATATTCCATCAGATTTCAACATCCTAAAACATATAATTATTCACTAAATCAATAATTAATTATTTAATTACTTAATTAACCCTAAATTACCCATTTTATGTCTCATTTTAGGGCCTAAAAATTATCTAAAATTTTCAAAAATTAATTTTTGAAAATGGGCTTCATAGAACTGTTCTATATCATCTAAGTAGTCTATACAAAAATTTTGGATTCAAAACTACACTCCTAAGGTCATTTATTTCTAAACCGAAACATGCTCGATTTTGTACGATTTCTTGAGGACCATATATTACGGGACATATTTTCATCAAAATAATATTTTTCCTAAAAACTACATACAAAAATATTCTAGAATAACAAAATTCATAATTTTCTAATAATATTTACTATTTTTACAAAATTACACAAGAATCGGGCTGAAAATCGGACTCACCGATTTAGGTAGTTCTGGCCACCGCTGGCCGCCGTGGCCTTGTCGACCGGTCTGGGCACTGCCACCACCGTATGGTGGTGGCGGCTGTTGATACGAGGCAAGCGCACCTATCAATTTTAATATAGTCGGATATGAGTCCGAGTCAATCCCTTAGAGATTTTGAGTACTAATATTAACTTTAGCTTTATTATCTAACCGGAAAATTATGTCGAGTTGAATGAATTAAAAATACTGAAATTAATAAACTAAACTACTTATGAGACTTAATTACGCAAATTAGAAAGCAATAAACTACGAACGACTTCAAGTATGCAATAATGTATTTAGGAATTATTTCCCCTAGTGTTTAACATGTAACTTTTTTAAAATATATTCAATTCAGTTTTTATAATTCTTGACCGGAGGGATTCACAATTAAAGCTAATATCTTTCTCAAGCATATTAACCCTAATCCTAAATTATTTACCGGAATCTCTTCACTTAGTAATATAACTTAGAATTGCATTAATGTTTAATGAATTCCCACACAAACAATCAACTTTCCGAAAGAAACATGTATCTTATCTCTAAGTATACATGTAATTCTCTTCAATTATGCTAAGATCTAATTACACATGTAATTTCTCAATCAACATGCATAATATCATATATTGATACTCTAGAATTATCAATCCATATCTAAACGACATAATTGAATCAAGAAAAGATAGAAACTTTCTTGAAATTATAATTCAATCCAAGGGTTACATGAAACCCTAGGTTCCATAATCCTAAATACTTAAATTCTAAGCTATCATAATGAATCTAAAACCGAGTTCCATAAAAAACATAAAATAAAGCATAAAAACCCCTCTTGATTTGATGAACAATCTCTAATCTTGAAATCGATGTCGTTATCGCTTCTTGATGTTGTTTCTCCTTAAGTCTCTTCTTGTCTCTCGTCTCTCCGTTTCTGTAATGTCTCCCTTCCTTTTAAACCCTAAGATCTCCTTATATATGTGTATTACACGGATTTTATTTTCGTCACCAAACACGGCCTAGGACATGGCCGTGTCCCCAGGTCGTATAACTTTCTGCACAAAGGCAAAATTTCTGTACAACTTCATAACTTCTTCGTTTGAACTTGGAATTGAGTGAAACTTGATTCGTTTTCTTCGTTTTCGAGCCTAGAATGCGTTTAAACCCTGAAATCAACATTTTAGTCAATTAAGTATCATTTTCTTTAAAGAAAACCAAAAATGTAAGGGAAATGCTATAAAATCACCATATGAAATATGTTTAAAATTAGAGTTATCAGCTGTCCACTCCCAACTGCTCGTCTGGTGTGGGTTCCTTTTAAAGGCCCTAATTGCACAGTTTTTCCTATTTTTTTTAATTCGAATTTTTCTCTCAATTTTCGCCTCTCCCAAATTTTCTCTGATTTCTAACTGTCCAAATGAGCTTCTGAATTTTTCGTGCTATTTATAGAGTTTTAGGGTAATTATTGTGCATTAAATTGGACAAGACAATTGCCTTATCTCTTAATTTTTGGCTTTTGTGTTGTTTTAATTTAATTGGCCGAATTTTTTTCTTATTTTTCCCAGCTGCCACGACCCAATTCTGGATCATTCCTGATTTTTCTTGATTTTTACTTAATTAAATATGAATTTTCTTTAAGTATTTAGTATTATTTTGACACATTTTGCATATTTTAAGTAATTATGCGTATTTATACCCACATGTAAATTCATATATAGTACAAATAAATATTCATAAATATTATTTAGGTTATTTTATAATTTTTAGTATACATATAATTTATCTCTAGCGATTCGTTAATTATCGGAATGCCTTTTATGCATTTTAAATAAATAACAAGTTATATATTTAAAATTTGGAATTTTTATAGTCTTTTATTTTATTGTTTATTTTCTTAAATTCAAACTTACGGGGTCATTTTATTAATATTTCTAGTTTTACTTTATAATTTAGACTTAATCGGATCTTTCAACCGATCGGAATCTCGAAAGATTAGTTTTGGGGCTTACATAACACCCTACAAGCTGCTCGATCTATGAGGGCTTAGAACCTAACTCAACAAGTTTGAGGTAGAGGAATAGGGGGATGAGTAAAGAGAAGGATTGATTTGAAAGAGATGAGAGAAGAGGATGAGGAAGAGTATTATGAAGAAGAAGAGCAAGCTTAAGCACCGAGAGCCTTTGACCATGTGAAGTTTCGGATTCCAAGCTTTAATAGATTTGGGAGTGCTGATGAGTACTTAGAATGGAAAGAGAAAGTGGAGCATGTTTTTTATTATTATTGGTACAAGGATTACGAGAAAGTGAGAACTGCTGCTGATGAGTTCTTCGAATATGCCGCTATGTAGTGGAAGAATTTCCAGGCTATGAGGAGGCGAGAAGGTTACCAAGAGATTAATACTTAGCCTAAAATGAAAAGAATATTGAGAAACAAATTCGTATTGGATACTTATTTGTAAGACACTTTTACTCGATTTCAAGAGCTGAGGTAAAGGGGTTGAACTGTTGACAAGTATATCCAGGAATTCCAAATGCTCATGATCTAATGTGAAGTAGATGAACCATTAGCACGAATAATCTATAGGTTCCTAACTAGGTTGAGAGGTGACATTCGAGACATTGTAGAACTCTAACGATTTATCATAATGGATAAAGCCATCAGAATAGCCTAACGAGTAGAAAAGTAGAGAAGAAGCTGAGTACAGACAAGATTGTTGACTAGCTGGCTAGAATAGGGAAGTCAATAAGCTTAGTCAAGTACAGAGCCAATCTAAAGGATGGATGTCCAATTCAATTAACAAGGCTAACCTGACAGTGATGTATCAGCCTGAACTTATAAGAAAGGGCAAGGGTCTAGTAGGAAGACGAGCTAGATCAAGTGTTTCAGGTGCCGAGGTTTTGAACGTATGGCTACTCAGTACCTAAACCAAAAGACTAAGACTATGGTCATCAAGGGAGACATCCTAAAGCTGGAAGTGGAAAGCATTGATGAGGAACCTGAGGAGGAGAATAAGGCCAAAGAAGAAATAATAACTCATTGAAGAGGAGGTGTTTGCTAAGGACTTGGATCAGTTGGTCCTAGTTATCCGTCGTACCATGAACTTAGAACCCTTAGGAGAGGAGGAGTAGAGGGAGAACTTGTTTCATACCACTTGTAAGGTGAATGACTAAGTACGAGCATTAATTGTAGATAGTGGAAGTTACACCAATGTGACATCAGTTGAAATGGTCACATAGTTGAAGTTGTCGACCATTGCACACCTGAAGTCGTATAAGTTGCATTGGTTAAGTGATAAGGGAGCACTACATGTCACCAGGTAAGTACTGTTGCCAATCACCATTGGAAGTTACTTCGATGGGATTCTCTGGGATGTATTGCCTATGTGCTCCTCATACGTATTACTTGGCTGACTATGGCTATTTGACGAAAGAGTTATCCATGACTAATACAGAAATACATACGTGTTTGAGAAGGATGACTAGATGATTACACTAAACTCGATGTAGACAAGAGAAGTTAATAAATTGCAGATAAAACTTGCTCGTGGATTGAAGAAGACTTTGATGATGAGTAGAGTTGATCTCCGAGAGGCCATCAATACTGACAAGCCGACTCTCATGTTGATTAGGTGACTATTAGAAATGAAGAAGCAGGGTAAACTACCTCAGGAAATAAAAGAGTTGCTGCACAAATATACCGATCTATTCCTAGAACAATTACGCGAAGGGTTACCCCTAACTTGAGGCATAAAACACTGCATTGACGTAATACCTAGTATCGTGTTGCTGAATAAGCCAGCTTATCGGACGAGTCTCGAGTAGGCTTTTGAACTCCAATGACAAGTCAATGAGTTGCTAAAAAGAGATTATGTTAGGGAGAGTCTTAGCATTTATGTTATTCTAGCGCTCCTAGTGCCGAAAAAGGATGGTGCTTGGCGGATGTGTGTTAACAGCGGAGTCGTGGACAAGATAACAATCAAATACAAGTATCTAATCCCCAAGTTGGAAGATATGTTGGATGAATTTAATGGAGCCAAGGTCTTCAGTAAGATTGATCTAAAATTTGGCTACCATTAAATCCAAATGAAGCCAGAAGAAGAGTGAAAGACTGTGTTCAAAACTCGGTATAGACTTTACGAGTGGTTAGTCATGCTATTTGGCTTGTTGAAAGCCCTAAGTATTTTCATGCGACTAATGAATCACGTGCTAAGAAATGTTATGGGGAAGCTGTGTTGAATATCCTCTATGTCGAGAGATTATTTGGCAACTTGAAGAAATGTTGCTTTTGTTAGGAGAAAGTGGTATTCTTGGACTATGTAATCAGTGGGGGAGGCTTACAAGTAGATGATGAGAAGGTTAGAGCAATCATCGGGTGGCTAACTCCTATTACTTATGCCGACATGAGAAGTTTATATGGATTAGCTTCATAGGTTCATTAGGAATTTTAGCACCTTCATTGCACCGCTTATTAAGCTAACAAAGAAGAACATTGACTTTCGATAGGGAGTAAAGGAGGGGAGAAGTTTCACCGAGATAAAGGAAAGATTGACCTTCGCCCCTATACTAGTTCTACTTGACTTCGAGAAAATATTTGAGTTGGAATCTGATGTGTCAGGCCTTGGAATAGGTGTTGTCCTGATGTAAGAAGGCCAATTAATTGCCTACCATAGCGAGAAGCTCAGAGGACTTCAATTAAATTACTCTGTGTATGATAAAGAACTCTTGACACTGATCCGAGCACTACAAGTATGATAGCATTATTTACTATCGAGAGAATTTGTCATTTATATTGATCATGAGTCCCTGAGGTACCTTTGAAGTCAGACAAAATTGTCAAAGTAGTAGGTGAGATAAGTTAAATGCCTTAAGAGATTGAATTTTGTAATAAAATATAAATAAGGAAAGAGTAATGTACTTGCAGATGCTTTGTTAAGAAGACATGCACTCCTAAATGAACTGCAAACCAGATTGTTTAGGTTTGTAAGCATCAAAGAGTAATACTATGGGGATCAACACTTTCGACTCATATTTGCGCGATGTGTCAATGAAAGAACAGTAGATGAGTATCATGTAGAAGATGGTTATTTGTTTCGAAGGGGAAAATTATGCATGCCGACTTGTTTACTGCTGGAGCTACTAATGAGGGAAGCCTACAGTGTAGGACTATTTGGACATTTTAGGGAGAAAAGAACATATGAATTGTTGAGTGGTCGATTCTTTTGGCTGAAAATGAGGCGAGATGTGTATCGATTTGTTGAAAGCTGTACCACGTACAAGAGGGCTAAGTACCAAGTTGAACAAGAGAAAGTAATGCCTTTGCTTGTTCTGACGAAACCTTGGACTAAATTGAGTATGGACTTTATTCTCGGATTACTACAGATTACCTGAGGTAAAGATTTTGTAATAGTTGTCGTGGATAGGTTCAGCAAGATGGCATACTTTATGCCCTGCTCTAAAATTAATGATGTTTTGGCTATAGCATCTCTTTTCTTGCAGGAGATTGTGCAGTTACATGGCATGTCGAGAAGTGTAGTCTTCGATAGAGACCTAAAGTTCTTGAGCCATTTCTAGAGTACCTTGTGGTGTCGGATGGGAACTAAACTACCGTTCAGTGCCTCCTGTTACCCCCAAATTGATAGCCAAATAAAGGTGGTTAATCGCACTTTGGGATCATTGCTCCAAGTTGTAATGGGCAAAAACTTGGTTGATTGGGACGTTTGCTTGCCAGTGGTTAAATTTGCTTACAACAGGAGAGTACGCGACACTACCAAATTGATACCCTTCAAAGTTGTCTATGGTTTTAATCCCAAGTTGCCCTTCGATCATACCTCTATGCTAGAATTCGAGTAAGAAGACCCAAACGCGAAAGCCCGAGCATAATCCCTTTAACACATCTACAACAAAGTCACTCAGTAGATTGACTAAGCTGCTAGAAGAATGCGAGAGAAGACCAAGGATAAGATGGCTAAATAATTCCTGTTAGGAGACTTGGTGTGGCTTCATTTTAGTAAGGAAAGGTTCTCGAGTAAGAGGAGGAACAAACTATTAATAAGGGTCGAAGGACCTTTCAGAATCCTCTAAAAGATTAATGACAATGCCTATAGGTTGGAGTTGCCCAAAGATTATGGAGTTTCTGATACCTTCAATATTGCCGACCTTAGTCTATATCACCCTAATGGAGAACTAATTGAAGATCATTTGGATTTGATACCAAATCCAAATCAACCCAAAAAGAATGATTGGATTGGGCTTTTGACCCTACGGCCGAGCTTGAGGACTAGAGGGGCTGACAAGGCGAATCCTTTTGCTCTAATCGACTCTTATGGAGGCCAAGTTACTCTGAATTGCTGATAAACTCTTTATGTTGAGTCATATGATTGTCCAATCTCTCGAAAGTTACGTGCCGAGTTTTTGAATGCTAAGAAAGTTGCTCACCTTCGTATATCTACTCAACTATGTTCGAATTGTCTAATTTCTTGGCATTACCTTTGTTGAGAAGAGAGATAGACCTCGGACTAATCTAGTTACCCCTGCTCGGATAAGCAATCTACTCGTACTCTTTTGTCTGCATCCTCTAACGGCATCACCAATGTATCTTCGCCACATGTACAGGATCACGTATAAAATCTGTCACACTAATTATTACTTTTCTTAAATATTTATTTTTATTTTCTTGTATTCTTGTATATTACTTTTTGAGAACAATATCCTTTTTATCTTTTCCCTTTTAGGCAAGTTACATAACTTACGGATATAAATATCTTTTGTATTTGTAGCTGTAAATATCAAATTATCATCAAGACAGCTGAATATTCCTCCTTTACGTAAGCACTATTGTTTACTATCATTTCACTCTTATCTTAATCCTTAAGTAAGGCTAGGTGGCGAGCAACCTCACTAGACCAATTTGTGCATCATATTAAATTATGTCGTGAGTCTTTGAAAGTTCCATTTGTGCGTTATATCCTTTGGAGCTGTTTGCGGGTTTTTGCTTATCTTTTATTCACTTTCTCATTTCTTTTGTGCATTTCCCCATCATTTCTTCAAACTTTCGATAAGCTTAGACTCATCCAGCGATCGACCTTATTTGTTCTTGATTACGATTCGCATCAAAGTTATACTAACGTCATCACACAGTCCTTTGTATAGAGGTTAAAACTGTTAACCTCTAAGGACCCCCAACCTTACAAACTACATTGACTTTATAATAATGGTGTTATGTACGTTACAAAGTAAGCAACCGTACCATTTAGTGTTGGTAATGTATATAGGGACAAAGTAGTGTGGGATGTTGTCATTATGGAACCTTCACATTTATTGCTTAGAAGACTATGGTTATTCGATTGATGTGTTACTCATGACGGATACAAGAACACCTATGCCTTTGTCAAGGACGGGAAGAAGATTGTGCTGTAACCCATGACGCTGACTTAAGTGATTGAGACTTATAATTAGCTCACGCGACTAGTAAGAAAAAGGCCTTAGTGATCAACTGAAGATAACTTCCAGCTGTTGAGAAGACAGAAGAGCTTATGTTCCTATTAATTAGAAGATTATTAGAGATGATAGATTTGTAAGATTTTCTTAATGAGATCCAAAGCTTAATAGATGAATTTTTCGAAGCATAGAGCATGTATTGATCTACAGCTAGACACTGCCTTATCGAACCGACTTACTTATAGAATGAACCATGAATGGGCTATCGGCTGAAAAGACAAGTAGATGAGTTCATAGAGAGAGGATATGTGAGGGAGAGCATAAGTCCTTGTGTTGGGCCAACTCTGCTCGTTCTAAAAAATGATGGTTATGGCACATGTGCATCAACAGTCGAGCAATTAATCGAATTACTGTAAAGTACAGATATTTGATACCTAGGCTTGATGACATGTTAGATGAGCTTCACGACACTAAGATATTTTCAAAAATTGATATGTGAAGTGGTTACCACCAAATTCGCATAAGATCAAGCAATGAATGGAAGATTGCTTTTAAGATAAAGCATGGTCTCTACGAATGACTAGTTATGCCGTTTGAACTTACAAATGCACCAAGAACATTTATGAGGCTTATGAACCATGTGATGCGCTCTTTAATCGGATAATGTGTGGTTGTGTACTTTGATGATATATTGGTATATAGTGTTGACTTAGACAACCATCTTCAACATCTTTAAGTTGTTTCTAAAATCTTACTAGTCGAGAAGTTATTTGGGAACTTGAAGAAGTGTATGTTATGTTAGGGTGAAGTGGTTTTTCTTGGGTATGTAGTATCAGGGGAAGGAATTTGAGTTGATGAGGAGAAGGTCCAAGCTGTCTTGGAGTGCCAACGCTGAGGAATGTTATTGAAGTACAAAGTTTCATAGAGTCACTTCTTTCTATAAGGGATTTTTTAAGAATTTCAGTACTATTATAGCCCCCTTGACCGAGTTGACAAAAAAGGTTGATAAGTTCCAATAGAATGACCAAGTTAAATAGAGTTTTAGGGAGATCAAAGAGTAACTTACCTCTGCCTCTATCCTATTATTACCAAATTTTGACAAACCATTTGAACTGGAGTACAATGCATCAGGCGTTGGAATTGGTGCCATCCTGATGTAAGAATGATGACCGGTGGCTTATTATAGTGAGAAGTTTAGTGGTGTTGCATTGAACTATTTTGTGTACCAGAAAGAGCTATACTCTCTTTTTTGAGTTTTCATCGTTTAGTAACACTATTTATTGTCATGAAAGTTCATGATCTACATTGACCATAAGTCATCGAAGCATCTTAGGAGTTAGAATAAAATCTTAAAGAGGCAAGCTAAGTAGCTAGAGTTTAAGGAAGAGTTCTCCTATGTAATTCGATACAAGAAAGGAAGCACCAACGTGGTCGCCAATGTTCTGTCATGTCGGTAAACCTTGCTGACTACTTTGCAGATAAAGTTGCACTAAATAGTATGCTCATGACTCTCATTTTGGCCTTATTCTAGAGTAGTGCCAAGAAGGAGTTACTGTTGGAGGATGTTATCTTAAGAATAGCTATCTATTCAAAGACCAAAGTCTGTGTATACTAAATTATTCAACATGTAAGTTGTTAGTGGAGGAAGCTCATAGTAGTGGATTATCTAGTCATTTTAGAGAGACCAAAACAACCATTCTGTTGAAAGGAAACTTTTACTAGCCTAATTTGGCCAAGGATATCCATAAGTTAGAGGGAAGTTGCGAGGTATGCAAGAGAGCTAAGGGAAAAAGAGAGCCCTATAGAGAATATGTGTCCCTATTAACACTAACCCTACCTTGGGCTGACATTAGCATAAACTTTGTCTTAGGGTTGCCTGGATATTTAGGGGAAAAGATTTGGCCTTCGTAGTAGTAGATCGCTTTAGCATAATGGTACGCTTTAGCATAATGGTACGCTTCATCTCGTGCCATTGAACTAATGATATTTTATATATTGTTGATTTGTTTTTGCAAGAAATAGTTTTTGCAAGAAATAGTTTGACTACATGGAGTGCGAAAAACTATTGTTTTAGATCGAGACAAAATTTTTCAGTTATTTTTGGAAGACTCTTTGGAGAAAACTTAGGACTAAACTTGTGTTTAGCTCTAGTAGCCACCCCTAGATTGATGGCCAAACTGAATGGTGAACATGACGCTAGGTAATTTACTCAGAGTTGTTCTAGGAAAGAACTTGAAGGATTGGGATCTGTGTCTACCGATTGTGGAGTTCATATACAAGTGAACCATTCATAACATTATTGGAAAGACCCCATTTAAGATTATCTACGGCCTTAAGCCCACTATCCCTTTAGATCTGATTAGTACCCCTCTAGTTATTGAAGAAAGTCAATCTGGAGTTGACTGAGCTTAAGAATTGCAGAAGCTACACCAGACTATCATAAGGAAGATTGCTAAGTTTAATCAGAAACAACAAGAGATTGGTAGTCGAGGCCACTGAATTGTTTCTTTCAAGCTAGGAGACTTAGTATAGATTCACCTCAACTGAGAATGTTTTTGCACTTAAGATAGAACAAGTTATCTCTATGAGCTGATGGTCTATTCAAGATTCTAAAGAAGCTTAACTACAATGCTTATTGAATCGAGTTGCTTAATGACTATGGTGTTACCTCCACCTTTAATGTCTGACTTAATTCTTTACTGACCAAAAGAAGAAGACCCTATAAGTACCCTGGAAGAATATGATCTAGAGACTACTTTAGATTTGAGATCAAATCTTCCCGACTCCTAAGCAGATGATAGGAATCAACCCTCCAAATCGATCACTATAGTTGAGCCAGAAGATTCCAAAGACTCATGAAGAGGACAGTGGCTCGTAGCCTCATTTAGGATAAGAATTCCTATTTCGACCTTCATGATTTACTCTACTATCGACCGGAGTACTGAGCTCTCTTGTGCATCAACATTGTCTTCGGAACTATTGAGTAAACGTATTGATCTTTCGAGTAAGCATACCTACCTGCTAAGTAGCTATACCATAATCATGACAGCATTTAAGCTTACCAACTTCAACAACTGTTTGAAATCGAACTCTCGAAATGACTAAGATCTAACTCGGTTTAAGGCGAATATTCATTAGTGATTGATTGGCTGAGAACCAACTTCATCCAAATTAGGTTAGCTTTGACTGCATACCCTCTTTTTCCTTCCTTCGTTTGAGTTGTACTATATCTTAAAGGGATCAGCGACCAGCCACCATACGATACATGTCTTCTGGTACAATATTTCAGAAGGATTCTTTACTTTTTTGTACATAATATTATTTCTCTTTTACCCTTTTTAATATCATTCATGTATCCTAATTATAAATTACTCTTTTGTCTTTTCCATGTATGCTTGTAATCCTAGTATAAATACCTCATTTGTTGTATGTAGACATAACTCTTTGATTATCAAAATATACAAGTTTCCCTTTTGAGCAACCTTAGTATTATCATTTACCCTTAACTCTTATCTATTCCTTTTAACAAAACAAAGAGTAGTGGCGAGTGCCCTACAGCTTGAATCAGTACCTCATATTCGGTGGATTGTAGGCCATGTAGGATTGATTGGTGTGTTATATGCAGTAGGTAGCTGCCTAGACTTTTGTTAGCTTCCTTGTTTTCCTTTTGGTTCGTTAATGTTGCATTGCTTTTTCGCGTGTTCAATCTTGGAGAAGCATCATGTAGGGTCCTTTAGGGGGTGAAACTTCAGTTGGTCTTCTTTTAATTGACTTGAAGATGATTAAAGATTCGAACAGGAATGATTTAGAGTTAAAGCCTTATCTCATCCTATCATAAGGTGAACTACAGCATGGTCCTTTAACTCATTAGCAAAGGTTCCTCCTAGTGGATGTCTCAAGAAGACACTCAATTAGGTAAGAATCAAGGTTGTATGAAATAACTTTTCTATTTGCATCTACTCTTTCATAAAAAGTCTTTTAGAATTTGGTTGAGTTGAGGAGCTTTGCTAATAATGTTTTCAATTAAGATAAATTTTTCTAGTAAAATTTCACTATTGAAAATAATCGTTTATTAATTAATCTCCGGAGCATCATGTTTATATTATCTCTACTACTCATATGCATATGGTCATGATATAAATGTAGTGATTAACGTTTGGAGGATAAATTTAAATAAGAAATAAACAGTTTAAAAAGTTCAAATAATAAATTAACGTTTTAATATAGTAGTTCAAATAAGGAATTTCATTAATCCATTGTTATAACACCATATGGTAGTTTGACATGGCCGTTAAGTGCTAAGTGGCGCTTAAATGTTATTTTAATTGCAAAAAAAGATTAAAAAGTTAGAAAAAAAAATGTAATATTATAAAAAAATAGAAACATGTTTGAAAAGATTAAAAAAAAAAAGAAATTGTCAAAGGCCACAAGATGTAACTACATGTAATATATATACATATATAAAGCATAATATAATTAATTAATTAAAAGTTCCAAAAAAAGAAGGAAAAAAAAAATAGAAAAAATTAAAAGAAAATTACAACATCTAAGGCTAGGGTTGACCGGTTATATATATATTTTAATCATTTCCTGTTTTTTTTTCCCTTTTTCCTAACTTTTTAAAATTTTAATTATATTATATTTATGTTATATTATATTGTATTAAATGTAGTTACATCTTGCCACCTTTTACATTTTTAATTTTATTTTCAAAATTTGTCAATCTATTTATAATTTTCTACGTTTTTCTAATTTTTCATTATTTATTTAGTCTTAAAATATCACATAACTGCAACATAGTGCAATGTAAGCGCCATATGACATTTACTAGCTACATTAGATCATCTTAATGGTATTATAATGGTGGATTAATGAAATCCTTTATTTGAATAATTTTACAAAATGTTGATCCCCTTAATTTAGCATTTTAAAATATTAAATCCTTATTTGAATTTTTTCCCAAACAATAATCACTTTTCGTATAATTTTGTATAACATTTATTGGAATTTTATCTATGGAAATTAAATCTTAATTAATAAAATCATTAGTATAACTTAATCAATATATTACAACCTAATAATTCAAGAAAATATGATCTAATTATGCAATATGAAAGTTTGAATAATTTAATCATACAAAAAGTAGAAGTTTGATAAATATTGAAAAGGAGTTAAGTTTTTTTCCCCCTAAAGAAGGAAATTAATTGGATTAATATGAAGGAATTTGATTATATATTTTCAATAAATAAAATAGGAAAAAAGTAAATTCCCTTCCTTATCTCTATCGTTTGTAGAATTTGCCATTAAAGGTTAAGGACTAAATGGGCCTTCAAGAATATGGACTTAGGCCAACAAGAAGAAGAGGGACATTGAAGTATTGTTCAGCGTGACCACTTCCATATTTAAGTTACCAGTAGTTTATAGGAGTAAGAGTAAGATAGTAAGAGTGCAAAAATAGTATGAGAGTGTGAGTGTATGGAGACACCTTACTGTAGGTGGGCTATCCCTACTTACACAAGAGAGGTTGAGATAAATTATGAAGTATAGATAAGTACAAATCTTTCATGAAGTAGTGCATTTGCTAAATGAGGAAAAGGGGTCTCATGGATATGGTTGAATCCTAAGAAATCAGGGAGAGGCTTTAACTAGCTGGTTGTCTTTCCTAGCATCAATCTTCTCTTAAGGTTATCCTCACGTCTTTGGTTGGTTTTTGAGTTAAGCATTGATCTTAAAAGGGATAGGGTGCTTATCAAGAGTGAACGGTAGAAAAGTTGATGGGCGAGTTTATTTAGTTAGAAGTTGGTCAACTAAGGAGTGTTTGATTACGAGTCTCCATAGTCCAATTAATATGATCAAGGATTGGAAGAGGTCGGCCTATGACCTAATCATGTTGATTTGAGCTTAAGTAACCCATATTTTAAATCTTTTATCAAGAATCTCTAATTTTTATGTTATGTTTTTCTTTTAAGATTTAGTATATTTTTGGAGTTGTTTTTTTTTTTTTTTGTCTATGACAAAATGATGAAAAACCTAGACTAGACAATAAGGTCAAGTGCATTAAATATAATTTACCCTAGAATAAATATAAATTAGTGTATTATAATTTATCTAAAATAAATTAAAAAAAAGAAAAAAAAAAAACGAAGGAACAAAGATTAGACCGACTCGCATTGAAATTATAACCTCATCTTATTGGACCAAACACCAACCTAAAAGTTTCTATCTCTCTCTCTCTCTCTCTCTCTCTCTCTCTCTTCCTCTTCCTCAATCCATCAAAACGTCTCTCTCTCTCTCTAAGTTCGATGGATCGATTCAGATGTTGGAGGTACATAGCTTATTCTCTCTTTTACTTATTTCTTCCTTATTTCCTTTTTTCGTTTTTCATGTTTTGTTTTCCTCTTATTCACTCCCATATAAATTTTCGTCATTTAAGAAAAAAGTTTCTTTTATTCAAAAATACGTTTCCCTTTAATTCTGTTTGTCGATGGCATGTTTGGCTTCTCAGGAAAAAAAAGAAAAAGAAAAAGAAAAAGAAAAAGAAAAAAAAAAAACTGTTGAAAGTAAAACAAAGAAGGAACTTGTCCTTTTGAGCTGTTATTTTGACTTATCAATTGTTGAAAATTTGAAATCTTTTTGTTGTATTTTGATTGGAATTCATCTATATGAAGTGTGTTTTTTATGGTAGATTAAGTACTGATTTAAAGTTTTGATTTATATATGTTTTTCTTCTCTTAAAATACCTGGAAAAGAATTGCATTTAGGGTTTGGTGGTAGTCAACTTAGGTTTTGGCCAAAAGTCAACTTAGGTTTTGGTTAATGTTTATCGCGTAACTAATGTGGGATGATCCTAAACCAAAAAATTTGGGATGATCACTTGGGTCAGTTGTCGGGGTTAGCTACATAGAGCAAGCGGGATTTAATTGAGTGCATGAGTCTTGTAAAACAAGGGTGTTCGGTCCACGGGAAAACCTGGGATGATGATAATAGGATTTTAGCAGGAATTATAGAGTTTTTGGGAGGTTGCTGTCTTTGGATTACCAGTTCAGTGTCAAGTTTCTGGTGACTTAGCTATAGTTGTGGTTGATTAATCTTAAGGCAAAGAAATCATGGAATTCCTTCTGAATTGATGATCTTCACTGAGAATCAGGGATGAATTTTAATGGATTACTGTATATTTCCCATGACAAGAGTTGTAGGTACTAGGACTGTAGGTCATTGATGTTCTTTTGTTTACTTGAATCATGAAGATAGATCTTTGTATATATCTAGGCTGTTTTAAATTTATGCATCTTCTAATTTTACTATTCTCATTCCTGTTATTTTTGGTGCAAGTTCTGAAGGAATTGCAATTCAATACTGTATTTATGGCACTAGTTCTCTATGTTTTCTATTTTTCTCCCAATTCCTCCTTGCCCATTTTTATATTTCCTGCATCTTAGCTATGCAGGTATCTTTGTTCTGTCCTGCAGTCATGATATTATGCTTGCAATGCTGCACCACTTTATATATATTTATATCTTGGGTTATTTAGAATGAAAGAGTTGGGGAGTTTTCATAAGCATGAAAAACAGATCCCTCTGTCATTGAGAATAGGGTACATTGTCGTGCATCTTTGGTTTGTGGACAGCATTTATGAATTTTGGGCCCTGTATCATGTAGAGAGTAGGTAACCCCTTGGTGCCCATCAATACAAATTACTACTTTTTTGTCTCAAGAAAAAGGATATGTAGTTTTCTGTTCAGGCAATTTAAGCAGACTTCCACTTGCAGAATTATGCAGATAGGAAGAATTCATGTAACATTTTGATGGATGACAGTCATACAGATGGATAAGATGTCTGCTCCGTCCCAGGAGCGTGCACGTCGTCTCTATGAGAAGGTACTTTCGTCGTCCATCTAGATGTTGAACTGTTTTGATGAACTATATCCTCAAAGTCTTATACTCTGATAATTCCTCTGCCTTAGAACATTGAGCTGGAAGGCAGGCGTCGCAAGTCTGCTCAGGCTCGCCTTCCTTCGGATCCAAATATCTGGCAACAGATGCGTGAGAACTATGAAGCAATAATACTTGAGGATCATGCATTCTCTGAGCAGCACAACATTGAGCATGCTCTATGGCAGTTACATTATAAGAAGATTGAAGAATTGAGAGCACTTTATAATGCTGCTCAAGCATCTAGTGGCTCAAACACATCCCATAGTGCAAAAGGACCCCCACGACCAGATCGCATAACAAAAATAAGGCTCCAGTTTAAAACTTTTCTTTCTGAAGCGTCTGGATTTTATCATGATTTGATCATGAAAATCAGATCAAAATATGGTCTCCCACTGGGTTACTTTGCTGAGGAATCAGATAGTAGACTCTTCTTGGAGAAAGATGGAAAAAAATATGCAGAGATGAAGAAAGGGCTGATTTCCTGTCACCGCTGTTTGATATACTTAGGTGACCTTGCACGTTACAAAGGATCTTATGGGGATTCTGGTTCCAGGGTGCGTGAGTATGCTGCTGCCTCAAGTTATTATCTGCAAGCGGCATCTGTTTGGCCATCTATTGGAAATCCTCACCATCAGGTTCTGTCTCGATTATTTATTTTTGCTGGTTCTGATGAATATTTCCATTCTCTACATTTCATTATTGCTCAATTACGTAGTGTTTTGAGCTATTCACGAAGCCTTATAAGGAATACCTGTTCATTGCAGCTAGCTATATTGGCCTCTTATAATGGTGATGATATGGTGACCATTTACCGATACTTTCGAAGTTTAGCTGTGGATAACCCTTGTTCTACTGCAAGGGATAACTTAATCGTTGCATTTGAAAAGGTACCTTTTTGGAATTTAATATGCCAATGTCATCTATTATATTTGTTATGCTTATAGTTTTAAAATTCAAGCTTCTCCAGTAGATGCTTACTGGACTTTCTGCATTTTGGGTGGTTTTGCATATTCCCTTGACCTGCTATTCACCCCCCAATCCAGCCCACCCACCCATCCACACAAGGGGTGCCCCTCTCCCTTCCTCATTCCTCCCCTCCTCCCTTCTCTTTCTCTTAAAGGACAATCTTCCCCAGTTTTTCTCTTTGCTGCGTAAGACACCCTGTGTCTCTAGGCTTCTGTATATCCTGGTTTCAAGTGTCAGAATTTGCTATTGGGAAATTTTTTTGCGGTAAAGAAATTTGACTTAAGAAAGCTTAAGTGGCTGGACTTTTTGAGGAATCCTGGTTTTTTCCAAAGTCTATTAAAAGAATGTCAGGGAATTATTTAGGCTTCCTTATAATGGGTTTGCTCTCCAAGCTCACCATCACTGATTTCTCAAGGTATGTCCTATATTAAAAAGGCCTTTGTACTCAGAAAATGGAAATCTTGTTTTTGGGCTTGCATGTAAGCTAAGTATGCAACTCAAACAAATTAATGTGCTCTGATAATATTCTGAGCTTTATTCATAAGTAGCTGGTAGTATTTTTAAATATAGTAGCTCATCTATGGTTGTCTATTCAATGAAGAAAACACGTTAATTCACTCCTTGCTATATGAACCCTATTGTGGTTAACAGAATCGTCAGAGTTTCTCCCAGCTGCTTGGAGATGTCAAGCTTTCAACTGTACTGTCTTCTGGGAAAGGCAGAGAACCAGCCAAACTCGAACTGAATGATGCTGATAAGGAATCTTCTACTGACAAAGGACTTACCTCCAGTACCCAGGATGCCCGCAAATATATCTCCACTTGTTTTGTCCGCTTGAATGGAATCCTTTTTACACGAACAAGGTAATCTCTGCTTGCTTGCTACTGCATAAGTTGCTCGGTGAGCCTCTGTTTTATTTCATAATTGTTGTATTGATGATTCAGTTTGGAGACATTTTCTGAAGTTCTCTCGTTGGTGAGTGCTGCTTTGTGTGAGCTACTGTTTTTTGGGCCAGAGGAGGAAATGAATTTTGGTGCAGATTTTTTTGAGAATAGTCTTTTCTTTGTCAGACTTGTTTCCATTCTCATATTCACCACTCATAATGCAAAGCGTGAGAATGAGGGTCAGACTTATGCAGAAATTGTTCAACGAGCTACTCTTGTTAAGAATGCATATGCTGCTGCTTTTGAAATCACGGGACATATTTTGAAGAGATGTGAACAACTGCATGATCCTTCTTCTAGTTACCTCTTGCCTTGCATTTTAGTTTTTATGGAATGGCTAGCCTGTTGCTTGGATGTTGTGACCGACAGTGATATAGATAAGAAGCAAGAAACTCTTAGATCATCTTTCTGGAACTATTGTATATCTCTCTTAAATAAGCTGTTGGCAGATCGGACTTTGTTGATAGAGGATGATGGAGATGATACTTGCTTTAACAACATGACCAAATATGAAGAAGGGGAAACAGGAAATCAGCTAGCTTTGATGGAGGATTTTGAGTTAAGAGGGTTTTTGCCACTTATTCCAGCCCAAGCTGTACTGGACTTTTCAAAGAAGCCTTCCCTTGGAAGCGAGATTAAAAAAGAGAAACTATTCCGTCTTAAAAGGATTTTTGCAGCTAGCAAAGTACTCATGGGTGCAGTCAAAATCAATCAGGAGAAAATTTGGTATGATTCAAAGGTGAGGAAATTCATTATTGGGGGAGACACAGAAATATCAGATGGTAATATTCTTCCTTCCAGTACAATTCCACCCAAGGCAAGTGACTTGTTCCTTGAGAATGGAGATGATGATGTGGTGAATCTGGGAATTCAGCTGCCAAAAAATAGGCCATACGTTGATGGGGAAGAGGAGGATGAAGAGATTGTTTTTAAGCCATCAACCAGTGAGAAGCAAACAGATGTTACTGCCTTGACCTGGGCCCCTTTTGGGGTGGTCAAGCCTGAGAAAACTGCCTCTGCAATCCATAAGCCCTTTGAGGTGGTTGAGCCTGAGAAAAGTACTTCTATAATCAATCAACCCTTTTACGGTGCTTCTGTATCAGGCTCTATTAGTAATCCATTATGGGGTGCTTCTGGTGCTTTTCTGCAGAGTCCCATCTCTGTTGGCAATCCTCTGAACCAGGATTCACATTCTATGAAACCACACACTTCATTTTTCTCAATGGAAGAAGAAAATTCTCTGGCCAGAAGTTTCAATGAAATGAGGTTACCAGAGAATGGACATGTCATGAAACCTGGGATGCAAGAAAGTATTGAAAGTAATCCTGCTTTTTATGGTGTTCAAGGTAAGAAGTCACTTGTGAATACTGGTGCAGCATTTTATAGCCAGGCAAAACCCCCAGAAATTGTCAATCCACTCCCTCGAACCAATGGTACTACATCTTCAGAATTTACATCTGAAAATTTGAGTGTTAACCAATCCTTAAATTTTCCTACAGGTTTGAGAAAAAGTCCGGTATCTCGACCTGCCAGGCATCTTGGTCCTCCCCCAGGTTTTAGCAATGTTCCTAAGCAAGATAATGAACAGGTTCCTGGTCCAGACCTTAATGGTCAGCATCGCTTGTTAGAGGATTATAGCTGGTTAGATGGGTATAAGTTGTCTTCAAACCAGAGTTCAGGCCTCAACAGTGCTATTCATGCCTCTCATGCAAATTCCCTGCAAATTGATGGTAGTGCTGAATTTGGGTCAGTCAGTAATCCATTTCCGGGGATGCAAGTTCCAATGGGAAAGAAGGGTAGGCAAGAATATAATAGTTCAGACCTTATGAAACTACTGCAGGAAAAGCAGCTGCAGCGACCCCAACAAATAGTGAACAGGAATATGCAGTTTGCTCCTCAATCTGCACAAAACCAAGGATCAATATGGACAGGCCGCTACTTTGTGTGAAATCAATTCATTTATGGATGGGATTGATGGTATGAATAATAGATAGCACCTTTTGTCCTCAAAATTTATTTTTAGTGATGTAAAAGTTCTATGAATTCCCAATCTAATCTGCATTTTTGTGGTCCTCAAGGATGACTCTGGTGAATGTGCTCATTAAACTCCTATTTGCAACCCTGTCAGTGCTAAGCCTTTGGAGAGCATAGGAACGTGATGATTGCTGCCATCTAACAAGTGAGTTTGTATAAATCCATGGTTTGCTCCTATATTTCTTCTTCTTCTTCTTTTGGATGTGCTTTTTCTGGATTTTTCTATGTAGATATAGATGTATAAATGTATATACCTCACTGCTTCAACAAGAATTATGTGATAATTATTCTTTCATTGGTAATTAAGATAATTATTAAAAGAGAAAATTACAAAAACATGACCTATTTTTTGGGATCTTTGCGTACAAATGACCTTTGTTTTGTCCTTTGACAAATATATGACCCTGATTTGATTTTTGAAAAAAGAAAAGTAATGATAAAACACATATCAAGCATTCGTCAAAAAGCAAAACTCAGGTCGCTTGTTTGCAATTGATAGAGCGAGGGATGATTCAATCAAGTGATTGCTTACAGTTCATGTCATTCATGCTATTATATGCTATTCTGTTCTTAATTTCTATAGCGTTTTGATAGGTTTGCTGAAATCTCCAGGCTTGGGAAGGGGGATATTGGATCTGCTTATCAAGTGATGTTTGAGAGAAGATGGCCTGTTGTGGTTAAATATGTGCAGATAGGTTAGTAAGATCAGCAGTTCATTGATGCTCATACATCATGACGTGGTGATTCAAATGATTATACTACGTGTTCTAGTTGCGCTCTATTTAGCTTTTGTCGGTTGTCATCTCGGTTCTCACTGGTCTGGCATCATCACCAGTTGCCAAGCATTGCAGCCACATGTTGACAGACTCACGGATCATGTTGTGCAACAGGCTTGTGGCTCCAGTTGAAGATGCATTTGGTATTTGGTTTGGTTTAGTGAGAATGGGGAATAATACTCGCAAAGCATAATGTCTTTATGTGATCTATGCATCTCGTTGTGCCTGAAGAACATAAGCTTTATGAAAGGTGGTTGAAAGACGTAGGGTCTGCCGGTTATATGGGTGCTTATTGGAGGGGATGGAGTCATGTAATTGTCTCCAAATGCATTGAGGTCGGGTGTGGAACTTCAACAAAACAGTACTAGTTTGTGTGGCTGCCTTTGGCCATCTATATGTTTCTAGCCGACAAATCAACACACTATGTTTTGCCTAAAGTTGTTTTCATTTCTTGTACCTGGAAATGTTTTTCTATCCATCGTGTTATGGTTCTTAGGATCAAATATGAAGACTGACTTAGATGTTTTCGAATGACCATTTAATCCCAGCCTTGGCATTTTATTAACTATAGCTTTTCCAATCTGGATCTTGGTAAGGATCTGCTCCCTATGATGCCGATAACATTCTGTAGATTGATAGCTAGTTCATGTTCTCATATCATGTCAGCAGTTGTCAGCTTTGAAATACTTTATAAGAAATGTTTTTTTGACACTGCGGAATATACTGATTATGAAGTTTGAGTCATTTGGCGATCATGAGAATTATTCAATTTATAGGTCTAGATCCTTTGGTTTGTCCTAAAAACCAGACTGGAGATAATTGGTTTGGTTTCTTTTTAGAAACTTCTTCGAAACATAAAATTTTTTATTTGATATGAAAAGCTGGTCGTTTGATCCTATACGCCCATGGCGTTTAATTTGTTTAGAAGGTTTCATTTAATGGGACAGATAGAGAGTAACAGAAATAACCTCCTTTAAGAGGATGATGTCATGATTTAGGAATCTTGGGAGATTAGGATAAGATCTTATTTATGAAGAATGATATTATACATAACTTTTATACTCTGTGCCAAGTATGACATATTGGATAAACATTTTTCACAGTTTTGCTTTTCCTGTTGTCCGATAATTAACAACAATTTTATTGTTCGACTGCTGTCTCACCTCCACAGTTGTGGTGGTGCCCTGGTGCATTAGGAGAACCGATGGTAATGATGAGGTGATGGCATTTATGAGATGGTGGTAGGCATGTGGTGGTGATTGCAATGTTGCAGCACTAATGCCTGTATGGTTTTGTAAGTGGTATGGTGATAGGGATGCTGTTTGTGGTAGCAGCATTGTAATGACAATAATGGTGTGTAGTGTGTTGAGGTGATGGTGGTGGTAGTAATGTAAAAATTGTATGATGGTTGGGTATGTTGTGGTAATGGGTGTGAATTGTGGTGAAATATGATAGAACTATGATGGTGGTAGTATTAGTAGTGGTGGTAGTAATAGATTAAAGCAACGATAGTTGTGGGGGTAGAAGTACCGGTGGGTAATGCATTAGGATGGTGGTGATGGGATGGTGATGCTAGTTTAGCAACAATAATTGCTATGATGTGAGGTTTCTCTAGTGGTAGTAATGGTGTTGGAGATGGTATAATTGTAGTGGTGTTAGCGCTTAGTAGTGATGACATGGTGGTAATTTAGTAGGGATGTGCATGATGGTAATAACTTGCTAATGGTGCTATAGTGATAGTAATAGTAAAAATAGTGAAGTGTTGGTAATGATGGTGGTAGAGGTGACATTGCACTAGTGTTGGTGGTACATTACCCTTAGACTTGGGATTGGGTTGAACCTATCGTAGAATCGGCCTAGATTCGTAGAGTTAAGGGCTTAGTTCCCCTTCAATTGAGACTGACTTTGCTTAAGTCAGTTTTAGGTTGATTCACTCGGTTTAGTGGTTTAATAGGTTGGTTCTTGACCCATGAATCCGTCAACTGTTTTTTTTTTTTAATTTTTATTTTGGAAAAATATATATTTTTATGTTTATTTTTAATTTGTAAAAATAAACCACTAATAAATCATAAGAATTTAAAATTTTAATTATTTTACCATATTAATTGTTGGGTATGAGATTCATAATTTGTATTTTCAATAATGTACAGTTATTATCGTATGCTCATAATTGGTGAATTAAGTGAATTTTTTTTTTTGTAGACAACATTTCAAGGAATGGTTGTCGATACAATCAATGTGGGACTAAATTTGCAATAAGTAATACTTATGTGATCTTTTATTATTTTAAAAGAAACTTTAAAAAACAATATAATTTATGTAGGAGTGGATTAGTATTGTAAAGAGAATAGCATTTATCTCTTATCATTTTTTACATAATATAAATATATTCATTATAACTTTTAATGGTATTAATTATAAATACACTTGTATTTTTATAAATCGATAAAATATATTAATTTATAAAAATAATGCTATTTTAAAAGCTAAGTAAGATTATATGAAACTTGTTTTATTTTATGTCTTAAACTCCTTTGGTGGTTAAATTAATATATTTTATATTATAATTATTTACTTTTACTAACATTAAAATATACAGGTTTTAATAATTATTTTTCTTATCAATTTGTATATATTATTTGATCCTCGTATCAACTTATAAATATAAATAATAATATATATTTAATTTTATTTTATATTTTAATTAAGGCGAAAATTTATATTTAATCTATTTAAACTTGTATTTTTTTTAATTTTAAGATTGAAATCCGTGGGTTGAATCGTTGGTTCTTCGACTTAAGTTTGGACTAGCCGGTTTGATGAGTCTAACATATTGAACAATATTGACCTGTTAAGTTTGGTAGGTTAGGCTATGGTTCAAGTTTATGACTCACGGGTCCAAGCTGATTCAGTGAATCAGTGGGCCGATTTTCATTTGAATCATAAATCGGACTTGGCTCTTCCTTAGGTTTAATTGCACCAGTGTTGGTGGTACTGGTGTTAGCAACATGTTGAGAATATTTTGTTTTATCCTATTTCAAATGGAAGTCGCTAAAACTTATAAGACCTCTCCTATATCATAAGCATTGTTGTTATCAAATTTACTGAATTGCCTCAAATTTTATTCTAGATCAATTTTCTATTTGTTTAAAACACGTTTGTATTGATAATAATTGTGTAATCAATCTTTAATCCCCTTTGTATCCATTGTGACATCTTTATTTATTTATTTATTTTTGAAACATAATAATAATAATAATAATAATAATAATAATAATAATAATAATAATAGAGGAGTGAAGAAGTTGATGCATTTCACTCTCACGGTCTCCATCAACCGAAGACTCTTCTTTTGTTTGTACGATGATCAATCCAATTCGAAATCAAATCTTCTAATTGTCAGAACATCAGGCCATTTTGGCCTTCTTTGGATGTTTCTTTTCACTCTTTTTAGTGACCATGTTTTTACATATGTATATGTGTGTACGTATATATGTATATAAAGAAAAAGCAATCAACACGTAGAAATATACACTCTAGATTTTGAAGGAAAAATTTGATCAAAATGCCATTGTAACATGAAAGGTTAATAAAAAATAAATAAGTTCATTAACATATCAAAGTATTTGTACATTTTTCTTCTTTAATCTAGTTCTAAATTCTTAGTTTCGAGCAAACATGATAAGTGTTATGAATGAAATAAAAAAATATTCTAAAAACAAAAAGGCAAGGTACTAAATCGGTACTTTCAAGAGGATGAACTGCACGAACCACGTTCGAAAACTTTAATAATAGCACGGGCTTCAATATTTTTAAACTCAAGCACTTCCTCCCGGTGTAAGCCTCCAAAAATGGTTGTCTAAATGGATGATGAATAAAGAGTTCCAAGAAGATCGCCGATGGGATAAGTAACTCTTGTATAGGGTGATTGTGATTGATATTGAACCAGATATGGCTCAATTCATAATGACCCGCCCGACCAAATTTCTTGTGTGGAATGTAAGGGGCGCCAATGCCATTGGGCGCGTGGAGGCTATTAGAAGTGTCATGATGGAGTACCAACTGGACTTGTTGCTGTTGCCAGAGACAAAGATGGACACTTCAGCAACTTATACTCTCTACGACCAGCTGCCATATGAGGGGCTAATTTGTTTTGAAGCTGAAGGTCAAAGTTTGGGGGGGTGGGGATGCTGTTTCTGTAGAGTTTGGGAGGGCTAGATGTCAATCTACTCAAACAAACAAACAAACAAACAAACCAAGATATTCATACCATGATCCAGGTATGTTATTGTAATCAATCTTGGCTTTTTACTGGTGTGTATGAAAGTCCTGCACTAGAAGTTTGATCACAGTTATGGAACTCTTTGCGAGGATACGGTAGTGTAATTCAAGTAAGACCATGGTGTGTGGCAGAGGACTTCAATGAAATTTTGATGCAATTAGAAAAATGGGGAGGGAGGCCTATTGGAAAAAGAAGAGCACAAGCATATGCTGAGTGGATGAGTGAGTGTAGTCTTATTGATATGGGCTATATTGGACCCAAATATACATGGTCGATTCACAGGGAGATTAATAAATTGATACAAACTAGGATAGATAGGGTATGGGCCAACTACGGGTGGAAAGAATTGTACCCTCATGCTGCTGTTTTTTATGTGCAGAAATGGACTTCAGACCATCGGCCTTTACTTGCGATGTCAAAAATTTCAAGTCTTAGGGGTGGTGAAGAAAGACCATTCAGATTTGAACCAATGTGGCTAACACACAACACTTTTCCTGCACTTGTTGAAAATGTTTGGAAAGAAAAAGGTCAAAATTTCCTTGATGCGGTAAATGAATTTCAAACAAGGGCTAAAGAATGAAATAAATAAGTTTTTGGACATGTGGGAAGGGAAAAGAAAAGAATTTTAGCAAGAATGAAGTGGATTGAGAGAGTTAATAGTCATGAGCTAAGTAATCATATCCTGCAATTAGAAAAAGAACTGAGACAACAGCTTTTGTGACTGTTAGAAAGCGAGGAAATACTAGGGAAGATAAAGGCTAGAAATAAACATCTTAAAGAAGGGGATAGAAATACACAATTTTTTCATGCCTCTGTTCTTAGGAGAAGGACAAAGAATCGGATTGTTAGCATCAAGGATTTAGTTGGGAATTGGATTATGGAACATAATGAAATTAAGTAATATATTAGGAATTACTTTGTGAAACTGTTCACCACAAAGGAAACTAAGGTGGCATGGGTTAACCCTTTACCAAGTGAAGTTAGAAACAATTTAGAGAGTATTGAAATGGAAAAATTAAATGCCTTAGTAACGAAAGAAGAAGTCTATGCAGCATTACACTCTTTGGGATCATGAAAATCCCCTAGGAAGGATGGGTTGCATAGCCATTTCCTAAAAGTTTTTTGGGGCATAGTAGGTCCATCAGCCATTAAAGTAGTTGAAGAAGCTTTTGACAATAGAAGATTTCCTGGGGAGCTTAACACCACTCTACTAGCTTTAATACCAAAACAGCTAGGGGTAAGTGAAATTAGTAAACACCGGCCAATTAGCTTGTGCAATACAGTCTATTAAATTATCACTAAGGTAATTGTGCTAAGACTTACGCCTATTCAACAACGGATTATAAACCCCTGCCAAGCTAGTTTCTAGCCGAGAAGGAAAGCCATGGACAATGTCCTTGTAACGAATGAAGTGTTACACAGTTTTAAAAAGAAAACTGGAAGGACAGGGTGGACGATTGTAAAAGTAGACTTTGAGAAGGCCTATTATATGATAGAATGACATTTCATTAGATGAGCCTTGCAAGCATTAGGATTTCCCTTGAAACTCATTGACATTGTTATGAAATGCCTTAGTTCCTCAACGATCAAAGTTTTAATAAATGGAAGCAGCACCATGCCATTCAAACCATCGAGAGGAATTAGGTAAGGGGATCCTCTATACCCTTACCTATTTTTGGTAGGGATGGAGATTCTTAGTAGACTTATTGAGATTGAAGTCAAGAAAGGAGATTGGGAGCCCATTGTCTGTAGAGGTTCAAAGACTTCACTTTCCCATTTATTATATGTTGATGATGTAGTGTTGATGGCAAAGGCCACCAAAAAATCCGCAACTACTCTGAAAGAGACTTTAAAACGTTTCCATGAATGGTTTGGGCTTCGTTTTAACATATCAAAGACGAGAGTTATGTTTGCTAAAAATACCTCACAAACGCAAAAAGAAGAGACTAAAAATATATTGGGCATAGAGGAGAAGGAGGCATTTGGGAATTATTTAGGTTTTCAAATGGATAAGGGCTTAAAGATGGGGAGGGAAAAAGGGAAAAAAATACTAGAAAAGATAAGACAAAGGCTTGGTGGGTGGAAGAGCAGATTGCTTAGCATGGCAGGGAGATTGGTGTTAGCCAAATCAGCACTACAAGCAGTGTCTTTATACAATATGCAAGCCACGTCCTTGCCAGTTAGGCTTATAGAAGAAATGGATCACGTAGTGAGACAGTTTGTTTGGGGTGAGGAAGGGATTAAGTTAAGAACACATTGGACTAATTGGAAGATGATCACTACACCTAAGGAGAGGTGGAGGGAAGGGGGGTAGGGAAAAGCGCAGCAAGGCTTGTCTGATGTAACGGTATTGGGAATTTCAGAAAAATCTTTCAACCTGGTCATTGATCATTTCTGAATAGTAAAAAAGGAAGTTCAAGGAAAAGGAATTGCTGACAACAAGGAATGAGAGTTACATATGGAAAGAGTTTGTGCAGGCTCAACAATGGTTTAAGCTGCATGGAATGTACAATGTTGGAACTGGCGAGTTGACAAACTTTTGGAAGGATTCATGGACAAAATCCGGACCACTAAATAAAATATTCTACGGACCATATCTCCCAAATATTATAAAATTAAAAATCAAGCACTGCTGGGATGAATTGACAGAATGAAAGGAGGAATATATTGGATATCCAATTCGAGAATGGTCAGGATTTAATGTAGGTCCACTCTACCTATCAAAAAGCAAACAAGATGAGAGAATAATCGAGATGGGAACAAGGCAACATCTGAGATTGAGGGATGCATACAATGTTATTTGGGATTAGAGTGAGCCAGCTAGTTGCTTTCTTAATTGGATTTGGAAAAACCCTGTGGCCCTGAGGATACAATTATTCATTTCCAGAGCAATTAGGAATGAGTTGTCTACCAAGGAGAATATTAGAATCCGATTGGGACATAGTGATAAGAAATGCCCCTGGTTTAACCAAAAGGAAGAAAGTATTTGACATGTATTGAGGGATTGTGAAATTATAAGAGAATTATGGAGGATGAATGGAGTTGATATAATAGCAGAAAATGTAAGGATGGAGTGGTTAAGATTGAATTGCTCATGGGATAAAACTACTGATCACTCCTCAGGCATTCCTTAGAATATGAATTCTGCGATCACTTTGTGGTCTTTATTGAAGTATAGGAATAAGAAGATATTCCATCGAGAAGGCAGCTTACAAGCATTGTTGCAGGAAATCAGATGTAGGATATATGAATATTAGGCAATTGCAAGGAGACAGCGAATTATCAGACAAGTACTAAGGAAGAATGTTAAGTGGGAACCACCTTCCATAGGCTTTGTCAAGCTCGATACTGACGTGTCAATTGTTGACTTGAATGAAAATGCTACCATAGGTGGGGTGATTAGAGATGAACATAGCAACTGGGTTTTTGGATTTTCTAAAAGCATCCAATGCATGCAAATTTTCAAGGCAGAACTCTAGGGTCTGTTTTGGGGGTTAGAATTTCGTAAAAGATTGGGGTTTAGAAAGATTGAAGTAAATATGGACTCCCAAGCAGCAACCGGATTAGTAAATAGTGAAACTAACTGTTTGAACGAATATTTTTCATGTCTTTCTGCTTGTAGGGAAAAGCTGTGTTGGTTTGAAAGAGCTAGGATCTTTTTTGTGCATCGGGAAGCAAATGTAGTGGTAGATAAGTTATCATCTATGGTAAGGGAAGATAGAAGCCATGAAGAATTACTGTTTTTTGTTCCTCCTAAGACTGTTTTACTTTATATGTATTTGGACAAAGTACGTATTTTCGGCAGAGACATTGCTAGGTCTCTGTAGTAGTATTGTTATGTCATTGTTGATGTTGTTAGATGTGTGTTTGGTCTGTTGTGTTAGTATCTGTTTGGTGCAGTGAACTATCATGTGTAAGGTGTTGCAGTAGATTCTATCCAGTGTAGAGGCCATGACCTCTTAAGCGTCTGTAACTTTTATTCCTATCATAATAATAATAATAAAAAGCATTGGACATTTAGACTACATCATTTAAAGTTGATTGCATGGCAGTGCATATTAGTTTGTAGCAATGCTAATAGTAGTTTGTTTTGTTATAAATAACATGGACATGATGTTTTCAACAATAGTTATATCCATGTCAGATTTTTCATCTAATTAGGCTGCTAATTCTAGAAAAAAGGAAAAATTGAAAGTAGAGCTCATGCCTATTTTAAGAACCTTAAGAGATCCATACAATTATAAAAGTTTTTTAGAAATGGTTCACATATTTCACATTTTTTAGAATTTTGAGAATTCAATGATGAAACTACATATAAGTCTTTAATTATTATATTTGAATTATCAAAATATTTACTCGTTGTGTTAAGGCAATGCCTTTGTGTTCTTACTAATGATGGAACTTAATTTTTTTGCCAACGATATACATATTATAACAACATTAAAAATATTAGAAAATAGTCTCAATAGTTTTTAGAGATCTAGATAAAACCACATAAAAAGCTTATATTTATCTAAGCAATTCAACTGGAAAAGAGAAGTTTTGATGTAGCATGTGAAATTATCTCCCCAACCCTATTAAAAAAAAAAAGGTCAATGATAGGATAGTTATGTGTAAATTTTAATTCGGATTTGGAACTTTTCATGTAATTAGTGTTAAAGTTATAAAGATTATTTAATACACAAGTATACAATTAATTCTAGCTGTATATAACTATATATAGTTATAGTTAGTTTTAGTTAGTTAGGCTATAGTTAGAATCAGTTAGTTAGTTTGTTTTGTTTCAGTTTATTGCAATATATAAATAGCTTTTTGCTCCTTCACTTTCAGTAGAGCAATATACAAAATATACAAAGCTTTGCATGAGAGTCCTCTTCTTTGTTTTCTTGATGCTTGTGTGAATGCCATTGTTGTACACCAGAAAACTCTACATGGTATCAGAGCAGGACTATGAAGAGATGAACATCACTAGTAGTCTTTAGGTGAACATAATCGCAACAGTTCAATTATTGAATAGTTGTTACGGTTTAGGTGCTTGTTTGAGGTGTTGAATCAAACATGGGCAATCAGTTGGAATCTGCTCTAAGTGATCTATATTATTTGTCAGCACCTGACAACCCTGGGATGTCCATTGGAAATCTAATATTTAATGGAAACAATTATGTTTCTTAGAGTAAGTCAATTAAGCTTGGCTTTGAAGCAAAAATGAAGATTGGATTCATTGACGGATTGATTCAACAACTAGAATCTACCTCATTAGATCTTGTTAAGTGAAACAGATCTAACTACATGGTTAGATGTTGGTTATTCAATTCCATGAGTAGTGACTTGGCACAAAATTTCTTATATGAGAAATCTGCCAAGGAGCTTTGGACGGAAGTAAAGGAGCAGTATGGAGTTGCCAATGGTTCTCTGATATTCATTCAACATGAAATTACTAACTTGAAACAGCAAAATCATTTGGTTAGTGTATATTTTAACAAATTGAAGCAGAGTTGGGATGAGCTTCAAGAGTTACATGCGATGCTAGTGTGTGAATGTAGATGCCTGGAATATTGCACTTGTGCTTTTAAAGAGAAGATGAATGATTATAATGCACATAATAAGTTGATCCAGTTCTTGATGGGACATAATGAAGCTTATGAGACAGTGTGAAACCAAATCCTGTCAATGGAGCCTCTGGCATCTATCAATTGAGCTCACTACTTGGTCCAACAGGTAGAAAAACAAAGACAAGTAATAGGTATGATTAATTCAAATGTTGAAATCACTGCTTTTGCTACTAATAAAGGAAATTCATCTGTCATTAAGAGCATATTAGATAGATGAAAGCAAAAAAGGTTAGTAACTTGTAAGTATTGTAAAGCTGAAGGTTATTCAGTAGATAGTTGCTTTCAACTTTTTAGATATCCACAATGGTTCAAAGGAAAAAAGGCACCAATCAGAGGACAATAGTATGTGCAAGCTAATACTTCTTGAGTTAACATAAATACACCTTTCGATGAACATTCATGTTTGAATGTTGAGACAGAGAAAGTTTTTGATAAGGATTTGGTTATGGCATTGTGCAAAGAGATGTGGAAGGTTATGAAGGAGTAAACTGATGATACATGTCCTGCACCAGTGAATGCTGCATATGTAGGTATTCATGAGCATGTGTCTTCTTTGTGTTTGAATATTGATAGTAATAATTTAGCTCTTTGGATAGTTGATACGAGTGCTTCACATCACATTACACCCTATAGACATTTGTTATATGATGTTATTCATTTGCCACAATTCACAATTGTTAAACTACCAAATGGCTTCACTCTGTCCACTAACATGATGGGGAAAGTTAACCTGACCAGTGCATTAACCATTGTCAATGTTCTTTTTGTTCCACAGTTCACATACAGTCTTCTTTCTGTTAGTAAGCTTGTTGGAGAACATTTATTGCAAGATGTTTTTGATTCGGAATCTTGTAAATTTTAAGACCTGACTTCTATTAGAGTTGTAGCATCAGCAGTTGCAGCATATGGACTTTATGTACTTAGTTCAACAATCAATTTTAGTGATACTATTTCTCATTTGTTTGGCAGTATTATACAACATTTAGTAAGCAGTCAAGCTACCGTTGATCTTAGTCTCATTCATAATCATCTAGGGCATAGCTCAATTTCCAAATTATAGCACATAAATTTCTGTAAGAAATTTGATTTCAGAAATTTTCATTGTCTAACGTATTTTGAAGCTAAATTTCACAGGTTACCTTTTTCTTCTAATCAAAGTTTTGCTTCATCATCTTTTCAATTACTTCATTTAGATGTCTAGGGCCCTTATCATACTCCATCTTTGTATGATGCATGTTATTTCCTTACTGTAGTGGATGACTTCACTCGGGCAACTTAGACTTTTTTAATGCATCATAAGTACCAAGTTTGTAGTATACTTGACAAGTTCTTTCGATATGTTCATAATCAGTTTGTAGCAACTCCAAAAGTGGTTAGAACAGATAATGGTGGTGAGTTCTTGTCCAAAGACTGTTAGTTGCTTTTTAGCAAACTAGGAATCATTCATCAACACACAATTCCTTACACTCCTTAGCAAAATGAAAAAGTTAAGCGAAAACACCATCACTTGCTTGACACTTCTAGAGCTTTGCACATTTTTGCTAACCTTCCTAAGGATTTTTGGGGTGAGTGTATTTTAATAGCAACTTTTCTGGTTAATTTGATGCCTATGTCTAATGTTGGATGAAAGACTCCATTTGAAATGTTATTTCATAAACCTCTACCATATGACAAGCTACGCATAATGGGTTATCTGTGTTACATTGCTAAGACTTTATACAAGTTAGACAAATTTGAACCAAAGGGAGTTAAGTGTGTATTTTGACGATATGCTAATAGCCAAAAAGGGTATTGAGTTTATAGCCTTGATATAAAACAAGTCCTTAAGACTAGAGATATAATTTTTTTTTTAACACATCTTTCCATATAGGTATAATACTTCGGTTATCTGTTCTAATAATGTAGGTTCTATTACTAAGCCATTTGTTTCGTTTGAAACTATTGGTACATTTCCTTTTGATCCTTCACTTGCAAAAAATAATAAGCCTGATTCTTCTTCTCATGGTTTTGTAAGTTGTTCGAATCTTGTATCCCGTCATTCTATAGATGTCTTCCTTCCATCCCCTATTAGTGTTTGCCAGTCCCAAAGGGTTTAGAAGTTTTTAGCTTGGTTGGAGGATTATGTGCATTTAGTTAGTACTGTAACTATTAATTTGCCATCTACTTTGATCCTTGACCTTTCTCCTGTTGCACATCTTGCTACATACCCCTTATTTGATGCTTCTTCTCTAGCTTGTTTTCCACTTGAATTTAATGTTTCACTTGCTAATGTGTTAGCTATTAAAGAGCCAAAGAATTACTCTCAAGCATTTAAACATAAGGAAAGGATAGATGCAATGAATAAAGAATTACATGCCTTAGAGTCAAATGATACTTATAAGTTAACTTGTTACCTCCTCATAAAAAGGCAATTGGTTGTAAGTAGATTTATAAAGTCAAATATCAGCCGGATGGTAGTGTAGAGCGGTATAAAGCTCGACTTGTTGCTAAGGGCTTTACTCAGGTCAAAGGTGAAGACTTTCACGATACTTTTGCACCTATTGCTAAACTCAATACTGTTCGTATTCTTCTTGCTATTGCAGTAGCTTCTTCTTGGTCCATTTATCAAGTAGATGTTAATAATGCGTTCCTTCATAGCTATCTAGATAAAGAAATATACATGACACTACCTGAAGGATATCATGTTTCTCATCCAAATCAGGTTTGTTGCCTCAAGCGATCTTTATATGGTCTTTGTCAAGCTTCTAGGCAATGGAACATGAAAATATCTCAATGTCTTGTTTCTTTTGGCTTTGTTCAGTCAATTCATGATACTTCTCTTTTTTATGCATTGTGCTTCAAATGGTTTTGTTGCTGTGTTGGTATATGTAGATGACATTTTAATTGATGTGCTTGATGAAGCTGGTCTCATTATTGCTAAACCAGCCAAGACACCACTGCCTAGTAAACTAAAACTTGATCTTGACTTAGGAGACTTATTGCCTAATTTGTTAGCATACAGGTGCCTTGTTGGTCGCTTACTGTATCTCAATATTACTAGACTAGATATCAGCTTTGCCGCTCATTTTCTTAGCATGTTCATGTCCAAGCCTCCTCTTCCTCACATGCAAGTTGCACTCCATGTCCTTTGGTACCTTAAAGGCACTTTATCCCTTGGTTTGTTTTATACATGTCACAATAGTCTTCGATTACATTGTTTTTTCAACTTTGATTGGCTGCGGATGGTGTTGATTGCAAGTCCATTAGTGGTTATTGCATTTTCCTCAGGTCTGCACTTGTTTCATGGAAATAAAAAAAAAAAAAAATAGACTATTTCCACTTCTTCCACCAAAGCCAAGTACTACAGTCTTGCTTCAGTAGCAAAGGAGGTCTTGTGGATGTTGTATATTCTTCGGGATCTTCAAATTTCTATTCCTTATCCAGTTCCTTTAAAGTATGACAACCGTTCTACCATTCTCCTTGTGAATAATCCTTGTCTCCATGCTTGGACTAAACATATTGATATTGACATACACTTTGTTCGAAGCCATATTTTGTTTGGATTGCTTTCTACTAACTTTGTTTCTTTATAGGAGCAAATTGCTGATATTTGCACCAAAGCTCTTCCCGAGTCTCTATTCTTCCAATTACGATCCAAGTTGGGGCTTTCCAATGCTCCAACTTGAAAAGGAAGGGGGGGGGGGGGGGGGGGAGGGACGGGTAGGTGGTGGTAGAGTTGTAAAGATTATTTAATACACATGTGTACAATTAATTCCAACTGTATGTAACTATATATAGTTATAGTTAGTTAGGCTATAGTTAGAATTAGTTAGTTAGTTAGTTAGTTAGTTTTGTTTTAGTTTATTCTAATATGTATAAATAGCTTTTTACTCCTTCACTTTCGGTAGAACAATATACAAAATATACAGAGCTTTGTACGAGGGTCCTCTTCTCTATTTTCTTAATGCTTGTGTGAGTGGCATTGTTGTACACCAGAAAACTCCACAATTAGGAGAATTGATGGTAACAATGAGGTAATGGCAATGCTAAGATGGTGGTTAGCATGTGGTGGTGATTGCAAAAGTATGGCACTAATGCCGTATAGTTTTATTAATGGTATGGTGGTAGGATGCCGGTGGTAGTACCAGCGTTGTAATGGCAATAATGGTGTGTTGGGATTTGAGGTGGTGGGGGTGGTAGGTAATGTAAAATTTGTGTGATGGTTGTGTGTGTTGCATGTGAGTTGTGATGAAATATGATGGTGGAGCCATAGTGATGGATATGTTGGTACTAGCGATAGTAATTAGGGATTAGAAGTACTAATGGGTAATGCATTAGGATGGTAGTGATGGGAATGTAGATGTTAGTGTAGCAACAATAATTGTTCTGATGCAAGGTTTTTCTAGTGGTAGTAATGGTGGTGGAGATGGTGCAATTATGCTTGTACACTTAATAGTAATAACATGATAAGGTCATAGTGGTAATTCTGTAGAGATGTGCATGGTGATAATAACTTGGTAATGGTGCTATAGATGGTGGTGATAGTAAGAGTAGTGAAGCGATGGTAGGGATGGTGGTTGGGAATGAATGGTTCGAGATTTTAGTTGAAGGATATTGTTTTATTCTATTTCAAATGGATGTGTCTAAAAATTTATGTCTCTCTTATATTGTAGGCATTGTTTTTAGGTATAAAACTTGAAGAAGTACCTCAATTTTCAATTTTTTTTTTATTTTAGTAGCTAAATTTTAAATTTGTTTATTTTAGTATCTTAACTTTTTAAATAAGAGAAATTATTACTTTTGTTGTAACAGCTTGTAATAGTATAAATACATCGATTTTCATTTTATTTATATTTTAGTACTCAAACTTTTATTTTATTTTATTTTATTTTTTGGTACCATAACCTTTTAAAAGTGTAACTAATAAATAATTTTTTCATGTTAACTTTTGTAAAAATATTATAAACAATCAATAAAATAAGAATTAGCAATAATATATTAAAATAAAATAAGAGAATATGTTTGGTTTTTGAAATTTTATTTACACAATAGTTTTTATAGAATTAGTAATAATATATAATAACAACTGTTACCTCTCTGTTTATATTTAATGTTAAGGTATATGTTGTGAAACAATACCGTCTTCATTGTTATATCAAATTTACTAATTTGCATCTATTTTATTCTAGACCAATCACTTATTTGTTTAGAGCATAGAAAATTGTGTAATCAATCGTTAATCCCCTTTGAATCCATTGCTTCTTTAACATAATATAAAAACGAGAGAGAGAGAGAGAGAGAGAGAGAGTGAGAGGAGCCAAGAAGTTGATTTATTCCGCTTTCACGGTCTCCATCGGTTGAAGTCCCTTATTTTGTTTGTAAGATGATTAATGCAAATTCTACATCCAATCTTCTAATTTTCAAAAGATCAGGCCATTTTAGGCTTCTTTGGAGATGTCTCTTTTCACTCCTTTTAGTGACTGTACATTTTATTAGTTCATCTAAAACACAAGACGTACGACTTGCCAATGTTTTATATCTACCTATTAACATTAAACAAATACTCTTCCTCTTGCAGTCCATTTTTTTTTCCCTAAGATTTCATCAAAATCCTTAATTATCATTGACTTATTTTTTTTTCTATTATTACTGAGTTAATAGCTTCACTTTTAAACTCCACACCTTTAAAAATAACTTTTTACTACTTTTATTCTTTTCATTATCCTTTAAACTATAGACATTTTCCTTATCCTAAAAATACTTAAAGATAAAGTTCTATGATTTTAGAGGTCATTTTGATAAATCTTTTATAACATATAATTTCCTCTGCATAAAGTGTAGTCTTGTAATTAATTAATGATGACATCTTCTTTTATCTGGTGCTTCGTCTTTTAAAAGTTTAAATACAATTATTTCATCCTAAAATAATGCGTTAAAACTATTGTCACCTAATGGTATTACTACTGGTCTCCCATTGGCATAATCTAAGGTTTAAATCCCCCTCTCCCAATAGTTTGACAAAAAAATAAATAAATAATGCTAAAATGATTACATAATTAAAGTTTGTTTATTTAATTTTTCTCTAAGTTGGCTATATATATATATATATGTATATGTCTACAAAGAAAAAGTATTTAGAAATGTACACTTTAGATTTTAAACGAAAAATTAAATCAAAATGTCATTAAAAACAGAAAGGCAATAAACAGTGCATTGACATAACTAAGTATTTAAACAATTTTTTTTTTTTCAATCTAGTTCTAAATTTTAGTTTCGAGCGCACATGATAAGTGATATGAATGAAATAAAAAAATATTTTATAAAAAAAAAGGTAAAGTATCAAATTGGTATTTTCGAAAGGATGAATTGCAGTACTATACTTGAAAACTTTCTTATTATAGCACATGCTTTAATGATCGGGGGGAAAAAAAAAAGGGATGCTTCAATGTTCTCAAAATTAAGCACTTTCCCATGTAAACCTCCAAAAATGGTTGTCTAACTGGATGGTGAACAAATGATGTGCGTCTGAGTGTTTTAAAAGCATTAGTGTATGTTATTTTTTATTTATATTCCTTTAAATTTAAATTATTTAATAAATTATAAATTTAATTATTTAAATTTAAATAAATATAAACGAATAAAAGAATGAATGGTTGGATCAGTACACCATTAAAACAGAGAATGTGATAGATAGTACTGTTGACTTGTACCATTTTAAAATGTTTAGATTTGTATTAAATTTTTCACCTAATTAGATGGCCAATTCTAGAAAAAACTAAAAAAGAAAAAAGTTTGATCGTAAAAACCTTAGTGATCAGAGCAGTTATAAAATGTTTCAAAAATAGTTCACACAATTCACCTTTTTTCGGAATTTTTAAAAAATCAATGATAAAATTACGTAAAATAAAAATCCCTTATAAATTTTATTCAGAAAAGTAAAAAATATTGGACTTTTGGCTGATTTTCCCATATAGAGAGGGTCATATTCATCGTACCTTTTGGGGAATACAAGGAATTCGCTGTCAGAGTGTCAGTGAATTTGGTATTATTATATTGTTATCATATATCTACGACTACATCATAGTGTAATCACAAGATTCAAAGTTTCCTTAGCGCATGTGGTGCATTAAGTGGTAATAATCTAGTTTATACTTAGTGCCTAATATCCGACGCAAGTATGGTTCAATTTCAAGCATATTCCTCAGATTAATCTGAATATCCCCTTAGTCCTTAATTACTAGATCCGAATCATCAAAATTTCTAACATTTTTTTCAGGTGTTAAGGCAACGCCTTGGTGTTCGTGTTAATGATGTAACTTAAAAAGGAGTTAAAAATACAGTTTATCTATCACTTGCTCTATGTCAATACTAGCAGGAGTGTACACACAATATATGTGTAAAATTAGTGGATGGACAGTTATTTAACGGAGATAGGAAGTCGTTCTGTGCTAATGGAGTTGATTTCGTGATATTATATAAAAATTGTTTACTATATATTGTGGTAGTTATTACGAGTTAGTATCGATTGAGATGATATTTCGTGTATGACTTATAAAAGTTAGATGATGATATATTGTGAGTCCGGAATATAGAATTATAATAAAATAATATTATTATAATTAAAAATAAATAATTTACTATATTATATTATATTATAATTTATTTATCATAAATGCATGATTTAGGTAATAAAAATTAATTAAAATTTAAAGATAAATTATCTAGGTACTAAAATTATAAAATGATATAAAATAATATATAAATATAGTACGTATACTTTGAATGTGATTATTATATATAATTATATATCTGAAAATTCCTTAAATGCTCAAAAATAAGTGTAATTAACTAAAATTTATAACAAAACAATAAAAAAATGATATAAAATCATCTAATTACTTGATGTATAATGGATTAGGAGTGGAAAGAAAAATTGGACATTTTTCAAAATATTACTTAAGCTATCAACACATTAACATGCATGAGATCTTAGGAAAATAAGTTGATAAGAGACAAAAAAACATTCTATTTTGTAACACCCAACTTAGAAATCATCACCGGTGCTCTCCATTTCATAAGCTTCTTAAAAACTTAGGAAATTTATAAGAATAGGAAAGTAAAGAAAGGAAAAATTCTTGAAAAAATTAAAAGTAATATTGCATAAATTGAGTTGATTCATAGAACTCAAGTTTGGAGAGCACTTAGAGGCGAACCACCACTACAGGGTGGTAGTAGAGGTAGCACCCCACTTTGCTAATGTGGTGGTGGTGATGGTGGTTGGACAGTCAATTTTCGGTGATTCAAAATTTCAACATAATTTTACTTAATTTTATAAAAATATTAAATTAATTTAAAAAATTATGAGAAAATTTATTTTGAAGTATTTTTATATATGTTTTTTTAAAAAAATATATATTATAAAAATTTTAAATGCATTTATGATCTCATTAAGAAATTACATAAAATCGACTAATTTTCGAAGTGGTTTTAAATAATTCTATTGTTGTTGTTTTGAAATCAATTTTTTTTTTTGAAACTTCCCTATATTGCATGTTTGGAGAAAATATTTTAGCCAAAAATATTTCTATAATTTTTAGTAATTTTTTAGCCTCTAAATTTAGTAAAAATGCTATTTTTGAGAGATTTTGTATAATTAGCTTTGAGAAAATCAATTTATACTAATTTTGAAGTTTATATGAGTTATGTTTTGCCGTAGGATATTGTTTGGAGTTAAGGGGATTGAATTAAAATTGAACCATATACCTACCACTAGTTATGGGTTTTAACTACTAAAGTTGGAAAATGATGATTTTGAAGTTTGAGTAATATGGTGATTATTGGCATGATGAAACTATTGTATGATCATGATTTATAATATTTCTAAACTATAATAATATGGTGGAGTGATTCACTTTGAGCAAACTTATATATTTAAACTGTTCAGAAAGTTCTTTAGATGGTTGATCTGGTAAAAGAGTGATTTAAAATCTTGGTACAAATACTTAAGGGTAACTGGTGTTGGGACCTTAAATATAATTATATCAGAGTCTTGGTTGAGATAATGTTTAGTAAAAGAAGCATGGTTGTAGTTACTTCAAAAATATGTTAAGAAGATTGGTGGATGAAATGAATTTAATTCTAAATATGTTGGAGCTTCGTTTAAGGAGTTGTTTAGTGGAAGAAGTGTGATTGTAATGATTTTAGAAACTTAACTAAACTAGAGGGTAGGCTAGTTTAAGAGGCTTAGATAAAATTACTTCAAAAACATCCTCAGAGAGTTGGTTTGTAAAGAGAAGACCTAATTTCTAGTTCAAAAAGTTAGTAAAAAAGTTTGGTAGTAAGAGATACTCAATAATACTTAATCATAAACTTGTTCGAGAAGTATTTGGTAAGGGGAATACAATTGAAGTAGCTGCGAAGGGTTCATCAAGGATTGAAGGGCGTGGAATACTTAGAGGAAATGACTTTTTTGAAGTTATTTACAAAACTTGTCTTCTTCTAAAGCTTGTACATCACATATTCTCTTTCAAAAGTTATTTTAAAAATTGCACCACAGGTTAATATCGAATCAGTATTGAATTAGATAACTCAAAATTGTGGAGTGGTAAAAACCTGGTGTAAACTATACTTATATTAGTGGCTAAAGTAGTTAGCTTCCAGCATAAGTTAGTTTATATGGCGAGGTTATTAAGATTCCTTGATTTAAGAGCATGACATATATATAAGATACTAAATGGCAGTTAAGAAATCCTAGGCTTAAATGTTACACACACACTCATATATTACCTGGTTTTATTTAAAAAAAGGAAAAAAAAAAGTCTAATACATGTTGATATTGTTAAAGTGAAATGTATCTTATTTCGCTTGACCTTTTCTATCATATTTATTATTTAGCCACATACTTAACATTACCTGATTATATGAATCTATCTTTGAATAGTTGATAAGTTCTTAATAGTTATTTACTCAATAATTGTCATGCAATTAAATTTTGTTATTTAAAAAGATTTTTTGTTCTAGATAACGACTTGATAGTTTAGTTTAGTGCGCACAAAATAACCGCTTAATTAAGATTTCTATATCTTCATGTGTCATATATTATGCAATGTATTCATATAAAGTTTTGACTAGATATATACTAGTACACTGTAGGATATATAAAATTTGAGAGTATATTAGATGAAATTTCTTTGATTACTTTCTGGTATGGCTTTGATCAATTGAAAATTTTATTTTCTTAACAAAAATTGAAAAAATTAAAATAAATACTTTTATAGCAATGTTGATTGGAAAATAATAATTATTTTATTTGATATAATTAATTTGTAAAAGAACATGCCAAATTTCATGTTGAATATTTTCCCCCTTCAATAGTTGGCATCCTATACATACATATATACATACATACATATACACTAATATCATGTTTGATACACATGAATTATATGGAATGGAAGGAAATTGATTAGAGTGGGATAGAATACAGAAGATCGAAATGACATATATATATATATTTTTTTCCGTTTAGAAATGTTTATGAAATAGAATGGAATTAAATACATAAATAGCAGTGATTATAAAAAAAAAAAACCATGTCAAAAGTTAAATATGTAATTTTGATTAACAATAATTAATGGGAGAGGAATGGAATCATGATGTCACATTATTAAAGGCGGAATCAAATTTCATCTTAAATTTGGAATTATCAATTTCATAAAATTATAATTTTACCTTTTAAATTCAATTCAAACAAGGAGAAAGGATATATAATTAAAAATTGCGATTCCATTTTAGCCTATTCACACGTACCGTAACATAATATCTTACTTCTCAACATAGTTATTTCCACTAATTTCCACTCTTTTTTTTAATTTAGCAAATATAATATTTCCTTCTATTTCCGTATATTTCCATCCATTTTTTTTTTCATTTTTACTCTCATTCAAATACCCCGTTAATACAACTCCTATTCTATATCTTTTATTTGCATATGGTGGCATATAATTTATTACAATGCCCCCAAATGAAAACTAACCGAGAGGTCATAAATGTCATGCCACCTTTTCAGGATCTAGGCGAGAAGAGCAAGACGAAACAGGCTGGGACCAGGTAGTTTAGCTCTTTAATATATAGAGCAGACCACCATAAATAGAGAATGCTCATGTAGTCATGTGTCTTCATTTTAGAACAAAATTCTAGAACCACAATCCAGCACAAGTACCATAAACCTCTTCTTCTCCCCCCCCCTCCAAGTTCCTCATAAAAAAATCCAAATCCAAACCGAACCGAACCATGTCTTCTCGAAACACTACTTTAGTGACACCAACTATTTTCCTCATACTTCTTCTCTCAATTTCCCATGTCAATCCTAATCCTATCAAGACCGTTGTGGTACTTGTCATGGAGAACCGGTCATTCGACCATATGCTAGGGTGGATGAAGAAACTGAACCCTGAAATAAATGGGGTTGATGGGTCAGAATCCAATCCATTGTCAACTCGAGACCCGAACTCGACTCGGTTCTATTTTAAGGACCAGGCTCACTATGTTGATCCAGACCCTGGTCACTCATTCCAAGCCATTCGGGAACAGATATTTGGGTCTGAGGACACCTCCGCAGACCCACCTCCCATGAATGGATTCGCTCAACAGGCTTACTCGATGGACAACACCAGTGCCATGTCTCGGGATGTCATGAATGGCTTTGTTCCTGATAAGGTTGCTGTCTACAAATCCCTGGTGTCCGAATTTGCTGTTTTTGACAGGTAAACAACCTAGACGTAGACAACATTTTTTTTTTTTTTTTTTTGGGAAAATTTAATGCATATTCGGGACACTGAAACCATATAAAAAGAATTTTTCGCACATTTGTTTATTTATTTATTTATTTTTAATGTGCAGTTATTGTTTCAAAGTGTGACTTTTTCTCTAACTAAGCGCCTCAGTATCCGTTATAGAAGCTTTCAAAAGGTAATAGGAATGCGGGTGTCAATTATTGTCTAATGATCGTATAATTTGTGATCAAGTCGAGTAAAAATCTACTTTACTATAAATAGATTTATTTCTGTGTACGGAGATTATGATAAATTACATCTTTTTTCTTACAAATAATACTTTAGTATGAATTCCGATCATATATGCTTGCATGCATATGAAAGTTACTGTTCGCCGGGATGGGAGCTTTTCCTTAAGGGGGCTTGTGTATTGTCTTGGGCATTTATCAAATTTACTTAACCAAAATATTAATTGAATATTTTATAGGAAATATTGATAAAATTGTGATTTTGTTTTTGGACTATTGACAAATACACCGGTCATCCGTTTGAACACAAGTGAAATAATTAACGAAATAAATTTTGACTTTGTTATATGTAAACGAGAAATTTTCGGATTAAAATTTAGAATTTGTTAAAGTTTGTTATAATCTTAATTTTTCTTTTTTTTTTTTCCCAACTGCTATATTAATTATTATAAAAAACTTAATCTAGTTTATCCTATTAAAAAAACAAGTATTTATGCCATTAAAGTAACGGCATTTACTTATTATGATCTCACCTAATAAGAATTGCTAGATTACATCAAATAATTCTTTTATGAAGATATGTCACGAGTCGGTACTTCCATATCTACGAATATTTTAAGTCGAAAGGATTTGATTTCTGTGGGCCCAAAAATCATTATTTTTCAAAATATCTCATTCTTGGGCCCCTCCTATAGGAGAAGCCGAAAACTTGTTTTGCCATCTTTGGATGCTTTGGTGGAAAATTGCTAGTTCATCTTTTCACTTTTTTTTTTTTTTCCTTGCCAATCCAAACAACCCACTAGAATTTGCCAGCTAGATCTTAATCAGATAGCATAAATTTCAACGTAATTTGGCTATGGATTAATTACTAATAAACAGCTTAAAAATTATCGCTAATCTATAAAATTTTACTTAATAATTAATGGTAAAAAAATATTATGGCAAATTGTAATAATTCCCTCAGAAATAGTCATCAATTCGATAAATCCGAATCATTGTTATTTATTGCATTTTAGCAATAGTTTTGGAGGGTTCTAACAGTAACAGTAACAGTAGTATAATAAATATGTATATTTTCAAAAATTATAAATTTATATTTCGAAACTTTAAAAGGTTAATGGGGGCAGGATTTTCTGATTTTTATGATTATCTTAGAATACCGGTTAATTTTAAAGTGAATTTATATGCAAAATACAGGTGGTTCGCTTCGGTGCCGACCTCCACCCAACCGAACCGTCTCTACGTCCACTCCGCCACCTCGGCAGGCGCCACCAGCAACAACGCTTCAATCCTCATAAAAGGTTACACCCAAAGGACCATCTTCCAAAACTTGGAAGATGCAGGGCTTTCATTTGGAATATACTACCAAAACATCCCTGCCACATTATTCTATCGCAACCTTAGGAAACTCAAATACATCACTAAATTCAAACCTTATGATCTGTTCTTCAAATCCCATGCATCAAAGGGCAAACTCCCGAACTATGTTGTCATAGAACAAAGGTATATAGACTCCAAGATCTTGCCAGCCAATGATGATCACCCATCCCATGATGTTTACCAAGGACAAATGTTTGTTAAGGAAGTGTATGAAACCCTAAGGGCCAGTCCACAGTGGAACCAGACTTTGTTGATCATAACGTATGATGAGCATGGTGGGTTCTATGATCATGTTCCTACACCTGTCCGTGGGGTACCAAGTCCTGATGGGAATGTGGGTCCTGAGCCCTTTCTGTTCCATTTTGATCGTTTGGGAGTTCGGGTTCCTACCATAATGGTGTCACCTTGGATCGAGAAAGGCACAGGTATTTTATTTTATTTTTTTTTTCTTTTTAGTTTGATTCTTGTTATTATAGCGTAAATGCGATTTTGTGGATAATTTATCATGAATATACCCATATTAATATAAGATGTACCAGCAATGTGCTTGCATAATCATATCGAGATTACGAGATAGTTCAAGATTAAGGAGAAATACTAAATTGATAATAGTAAGCATGAATTTGAGCATACTGAATTTGTTTAGGCTCAAGTGTTTTAGAAAAAATTAATCCTTAAACTCAATTAAAATTTAATAAATAATAGTATTATTTTTTTGTATAAATATGGATAAAGATATTGAATGACATATGGTATTTATATATTTTTCTATAGTTTCGTCCCTTTTTTCTTATGAGATTAGTATTGTCATTTATCTAATTCTTTATTTTATTATATTTAAATTTAAAATATTGAATAAAATGCAAATTTAATAGTTCATATTTAAAAATATGAAAATAAATAGTAAGATAATTAATAAAACCGATCTTATTAAAATATAATAAAAAACCATAGAATCTCCTTATAATCATTAATTTAATTTTTTGTAACTAACGCACGCTCTAAAGTTGAGTTATGATTAGAAGACCCCACAGTTATAAACATAAATTACAACGTAAGGTTCTTTTTTTTTTATTTTTCCGATTTCTCATGGGGTATTATCATTTCTATTAAGGATGGGCCTAATCTTTATTTGAGGCTTAGTTTGCAGTCAGAGCTTTGGCTTCTCTTCATACATATATATATATATATATATATATATATGGGATTTTTTATAATTCTATTCTTATTTTTTATGGAATCAAGATTATTATTTATTTTACTTTTAATTTATATTTTTTAAAATTTAAATTATTAAATAAACTGTAAATTTAATTATTTACATTTTAAAATATAAAAATGAATTGTCGGATTGAGCATCTAACCGGCCTAACTCGAACCCAAAACCCGAACCCATTCATAAATCATGTGGGAAACTTCCAAGTTATAATATCTGAAAAGAGCGGTGGGAAACAGGAATCACTCGATAAGCCTTTAAGCTTTTCCCAATTCCGTTTTCTATTAAGAAAAGGACAGTGTGAGTGGAGCATAACCGGTGGAACCAAAAAAAAAAACAAACAAAGGAAAACACACGCAATGACGCAATAGTTGGCCACTTTCCACTGTTTTTAATTTCTTCGAGAAAAAAGATTTAAGGATATTAATATACGTAGAGTAACGAAAAATATATAAATATTGATAAAATTTTAATATATAATAATAAAAAATATTAAAATTTTATGGATATTTATATTTTTTGTTGACCGCTAAAGCTTTCATCATTATTGAGTGGTAACTAAAAGTGGTCCACCGGAGAAAGCCAGGAGCGGCACAGAAGATGAAACGAATAATGTATCTTTTGTCTTTCTTGCAACTAACACCCATTGTGCAATGTGAAAAAAAAAAAAGATGGTACTCTAGAGACTTTTGCCACACGTAAAGCAATAGATAATTTGATACCTTTTGGCACATAATGTCCATGCTTTCACATGGAAAATTTTGAAAGAAAAATATCCCAAGGGATACTTTCGAGCAAGTGTTAAGATATCGAATAAAAAAATTAACCCGTCATTGACTTATCTTATAATGCTACTTCTACGTATTGCATTTGTATATATATATATGTATGTATGTATTTATATATTTTGTTAATCGTTGTAAGTTCCATCTCTATGGATTGTATTTATATGTGTTATCAAAAGGTGTCAAGAATAGTCATTTCTAATGGACTTTTGGTTCCTAGCTGGCATTGACAATTTTGAAAATGATGGCAGTTGTTCATGGGCCAAATGGATCACCAACTCCAACATCAGAATATGAGCATTCCTCCATTCCTGCAACAGTGAAGAAGATCTTCAGCCTAAGTTCTCCTTTCCTAACCAAGAGAGATCAATGGGCCGGGACCTTTGAAGGAATTCTATTGACTCGGACAGAACCAAGGACCGACTGTCCAAGTAATCAATTCTTTAACCTTCATTATTACTAATACATCACATCACTTGTATGGATGATCAAATGTTTCTTATTGTTGATTGAATACAGATCAACTTCCTACTCCTGCGAAAATCAGGGAAACCGACGCGAAGGAAGATGCTAAGCTGAGTGAGTTTCAGCAGGAATTGCTGCAACTAGCGGCGGTTTTGAGAGGAGATCATACACTCACAAGTTTCCCAGAGAAACTGGGGAAGGGAATGACTGTTAGGGAAGGCAAGAAGTACATGGAAGATGCAGTGAAGAGCTTCTTTGAGGCAGGACTTTCTGCTGAGAAGATGGGAGTGGATGGAGACCAAATTGTGAAGATGAGACCATCCCTCACTACAAGATCATCAGATAATCCTTGAATAGGATTACCTCGCAATATAAGAAATAATTGGGAAAAAAAAAAAAAAGTTTATTATAGGTAAGCATTGGAATTTAGGTGAAATTGTGAATAAAATCAAGAATAGTATATGATTAGAGATATATGAGCAAATAGATATATGTGGATAACAAAGTGGTTAATTTAAATTTTTAGTGTATCCACCTTAGGTTCCATTGAATCTAATATTTTTCGGTACATTGGGTGTGACTATTTTGTCGAAAATGTTTTATTAGGTTTTCTTCAATTTTTATTATAGTTAAAGCATTAGAATTATCCAATTTTATTTAAATAGTGAGAGGTTGTGATTACTAATCGTTTTCAATAGAATTTCTACGGTTCTGAGCATGTTTTTTAAAGAATCAATCTCGCTCTTTATCATACTGTTGATTTAATATTCATTAAATTTGAACGATTAAAATCACAATCAATTTAATTATTCAAATTTAAAAGATATTAAATTAAAGGTGGGATGAAGAATAAAATTGATCCTATAAAAATATGAACGTGACAATAGAAAAATCCTATTTTTAGGAGCAAACAATGATGGGAAACAAAGGTCATAATGCTTAACTGTGAAAATGAGAAAATCAATTTCCCTTTTTTCTAACAATTTCTCATAGTTGTTATTTATCACTGTTAATAGTTGGCAGCTACTGTTACTTTCCACCACTACTTACCCTTTTTTCTTCTTTTTTTTTTTTTACAGAAGAGAAGATATTGATGGAACTAGTTAAGGAGGCTGCGAATAAAAAAGTATCAAAGAACATAAAAAGTACATAGGGATTGTGATATCTTAAAAGAGACGCTCATATCTTTTTCATCTTAGATTACAAAACAATCGGCACGCATATTAAATTTATGCTTTATTAAATTTTATCCGATGTCTTTAACCTTTAGTTGAAGCAAATTATCCTCAGCTCTATTTGGCTTCCAATGAATTTTTCTTTTTGAAGAGTCACACCTCTCCATAATTTAGCAATCTTACTCGTCACTTCAAACCACATGAAAGGAAAAAAAAAAAAAAGACACGCTCATTGCATAAGTCAGTAAAAAAACAATGAGCCATGGTAAAAAAAAACAAAAACAACCTGCTAAAAGAAATAAGGAGAAATCAGATCTCCTACCTGACTCCTCTTACCATTACTTGCTTGTTAAAGAACATCAATATTTGTAACCTTTTTGAGATTACTATAATAATATTTGATAATTGTATATCATTGATTACAACAAATATCAAAAGAAATCAAGTAATTGAAAGTTTTGTGAGAAACAAAAGCACCTAGTATTTGATTCGGCTAAGCTATCACTGTCCTGGCCAAACCCTTTTGGATAGCATTTCCTAAGTGCATTATATGAAAGATTAAGAAATCAAGAATTCTTAGAGTGGATATCTCAGTCACATATATGTGATATCAAAAGTTAACCTTGGATCAAGAAATTTGTTGATACTTCATGATGAAATTTCCTTGTCTTTAATTGGTCTTCCTGTTTGTATCCGTCCAACACATTGCCATGTATGAACGAAAAAGCAAAAAATGATGATCACATTAAATTATCATCTTACATAACATATGTGATTGGACACGACCACACAGCATGTCCATTGAGGGGCAGAAAAAATTCATCCTAAACTTCATCCCAACAGTGCTTCAGTACGAAGTAAATTGTTGAACATGTTCGGATCAATTCCTCAAGTCAACATCATTTGCTGTTTAATGGACCTTACGTTCTGATTCTCACACCCTTGATCATGTAAGTGAAACTGCTGCAGCACTTATCTTGGCATTAACTAGACGATCTTGAATTACGTTTACTATGCACAAAATCGAGTTGAAACTAACAATTCAGGACAATGATCTCATACGGGACAACTAATTGGATGTATCAAAAGAATTTCCATTCTACCTGCTTATATGTGATTAACTGAGAGGCTGAAAAATCCAAATCTAAAATGTTTACAAACAAAACTTTCCCCAGAAGATGGTGTTGCTGATTCAATGAAGTCACTTATTGTCCTATACAACTTGTTTCTTTCAGCCTAGACCTTTAATCTGCCGCCATCTGTATCGTCACCCACGGTTTCCTTATGACTACTTGCGAGTATTTAACCAAAAAACATGATGCTACAAGCATTGAATCACATGTATCATGAATTCCATCCTGGAATATTAGCAGTAGCCACATTCACCATCTTGACCAAAGTAACCTGCAGATCAGATGATAGAACTAAGTGAGCAAAGTGAGAGTAGTGTGTCTTCTGTACAAGTAAAACATGGGATTGATAAGTATTTTCTTAAGTAGTCTGTTCTAGAACAAGTTTTACTTTAATGATGCGATTACAATGATAACATTGTCTTTGAATACCCCTGTCCATTCTGTGATGCCTCAAAGTGAAAGTTTAATTCACTGGAGAATGCAGAGTGTTTTTACAACAATCTTCTTAATTGATGGACTGGGTGGTTTTATCCTTTCTGACCATTCAGTGGCATGGATATGAAAAATGAAATCCCTCCATAAGAATTTTCAAGGTTTCATAAGTTTCCTTATCTGTCATAATATATACATACCACACTTTCTGGAACTCCAGGAGGGGGCAAAGAAAGGTTTCTTGGGGGTGGACCACTCAGATAAGTTCTCTTGTTAAAACGCCATTCTCCAGTCTTTCCATACGTCAGCTCCCCCTAGAAGATGAAAAATCCAATAGTTGGGTGTAAATCCAATAACAATAGGAAATTAAAACAATATGATAGTTAACTATCAATACCATGACAGGGGCAGAATGAAGAAGACAAAGGCTTGTTTATGATTGTATCTATTTCTGTTGTGATATATGTTTCCTGTCTTAATGTTTCTAATTTGAAGGAAGATCTTTACCTTCAGATTATAGTCACAAGCATAGGTATAATGCAAAATATAAGTCTTGCCAACTTTTTTATCCCATGGTGGCTGCAAATTCAAAGAAAAAGCTTGCTATTGGAATGATTACAATCATGGTAGAAAAATAATCAAGGAAAAAAAGAAAATCACTTTTAAGCATTGAAAGCAACCTGAACCATAAAGTCTTCCCGAAGAGTATGGTGCACACCATGAAGGGCAGATGCCACAGCATAGGCATACCTAAAAGTTAAGAAATAATGAATAAATGATAAATACATTGAGCGATTTGGCAGTCAACATGGCATCAAAAAATGCATGGTACATAATCATGAAAAACTGCCCAAGTATAACTTACATTTCTAGAACCCATCCAAAAGCCTTATCAGTTTCGGGATCATGCTTCATTTTCAAGGAGATGTTCATCCAAGTAGGGGCAATATCCTCCAGCACGGTCTGTAACAATTACTATTCAGTTGATGCATACATGAGAATATATATGTATGTTAACCAGCAATATATAAGTTCATTAAATTTTTACATCAGTTCACTGTGGATCAACAATTTATCATGATATCAGAGTAAGAGGACTTGAGTTCAAACCTATACACACTCATTTCACCTCTATTTGATTAAAACACTGCATTTGACAGGTTGTGAAAGTCTTGGCCCATAAGTGATAGGAAGTATTAGCTAATAAATATAATGAGCACGCAAGATCTAAAAAGACTTGTATACTGAGGATGATCAAATCAATTGCAGCAATCTCTTGGCTCAATCTCCTTATCTAACAGAACCAACTAAAAGTCTGTACAACTTTTTGGCATTTACAGACCGACCTTCATGATGATTACAGGAGAGTTGCCAATGGGATCAATGACGGTTACAGGACCCTTTTCCTCAGGATAGAACTTTCTTATAATGTTCTCCTTCTCCTTCGGTTTAATGTAGAAGAAAGGGAATGCCACTGGTTGGCTTTTAAATGCCAAATTAGGCAAAGGATGAACAAATATGTGGTCAGGTTCTGCCATCAGAATGTAACTGCAATTGTTCAGAACATTCTGCAACTATCAGATTCGGGAAAATAATCGAGTGTGAGAAAGAAAAACTGTTTGTGTACATGGGGAAAACTTACTCTTCCTCAATTGTTGCACTTTCGAGCCATTGCACGAATGCCCAAGGTCTGTGTAAGACAACATAACCCTGAATCCAGAAATGACTACAACTCAGACTAAAACGAAACAAAGACACATTCTACTGCTAATGAATGTTTTGCAATTGCTGAGCATTCTTGACAGAGGAAAGATAAGATTATTACGGTCAGTGAGCAGAAGCAGGTCTATAGTCTGTGGTTTTCAGCGATCATTGTGAGTAGGAAATCTTGTTGTAATTGTAATTGTAAGGAAATCTTATTGGATTGAGCTTCCAGATTGTTTTCTTACTCATTTCAATTTTAGAAGCCTATGTTAAGAATTGCAAATACTTGTCAACAAGACATGAAATCAAGGTAAGACTCATTGGCATAAACATATAGGCATTATGTCATGATAGCAAAACAATAAAGCAGGAGCCACTCTCAATGAATATCAAAGAGGACATTGTTAATAACAAATCATTGGGGGTAAAAGAAGATTGCTTACCCGATCGAGCCCTTCAGGAAGGGGATCAACAACAAAGGTTGGGATTTCTTCCATCAAATTATCAGGATTTCCTGAATGCAAGATCCTAGTGAAGCTTCCCATATCCGATCCTGGACTGTCTTTAACCCTCTTATACCAATAATACATTATTTGGCACTGCCATTGGCTATATGGTGTATCTGTTGCTGTGAGAGCAACATGAAATTTAGGACTGGAATTAGCCAAATTCTGTGCCTTCTCAGACAACTCCAATCTAACTTCTATGCCATTCAATAAATTCGATTCTTTGTTGTCCTTTATCATACTTAAAAAATTATAAGCAGTGATGAAGAATACAAATACAAGCACCAAATACACTGGCAAAACACGTCTCGTGTTCTTCCTTTCAACCATGGTTAATTAGGTTGAAAAATGTTGAAGAATGACAGGCTTTCTCTAGCTAATTTACAAGCGAATTCCAGGACAAACCAATTCAATTCTGAAAAGTCCTGATTGAGCTAATGAAAATGGGATATGAGCCCTGTTCAGATACTCCGTTTTGCCCTATCTCGACATGTTCTCATACTGCACTCGCCTGAATTAGAGACAAATCGGATGGAAGTAAAAAAGTTCAAGTAAATTTAAGCATATGAAACGTCGATGGAAATAAAAAACACAATCCAAACAGAATCAATTTCGAGTAACTACACTATGATCTAGTAATTAGCATCCTCCTCATTTTTTCTTTCTTTCTTTCTTTTTTTTTTTCTTAAAAAAAGGATTCAAGGTGAAATTCACATAGATTCAACCGAACGAAAGGGTGAAGCAAGACTAGGAGTAATAAATGATGAAATTTACGAGAATATAACAGGAAATAAGATCCTTAAACAATGTAATCCACTAGAAAAAACAAAAGGGTATCCACAAAATCAAATCTTGACAACGGAAAAATAAACTAGACATCAATGTGAGATCAAACATGCTTCGGACTAATGTTAAGTATCCGGATAAATATATTAACAGGACAAAACATATGGTCCTTTCCTGGGTCATTCAGTATCTTGGCACCGTTTTATCGGGTATTTAATAACGCAGATTGATACAGAACAGATATACCATGAACATATAAAGAAAAAAGAAAAGTAGTATTGAAGAAGGAGGAAATTTATGATACCTGATGAAGGAGAGGAAGACAAAATGGAGGGAATATGCATAGTTTGAGTTGAGTTTGAGACAGAGATGTGGAGACAGATGGTGAAAAGATTTTTTTATATGTCAAAGCCAGCTAGAAAAGGAGCCGAGGTTTTAAATGGAAAGTGCAGTACTTGCTGATTCTTTTCAGAATCAGTAGCACTACGCCCATATATATATATATATATATATATATATACATACATGTATAGATATATTTATATTAAGTCCACGCCACCATTCTTTTTGACTGCGTTATCTAACCATTCAACTATATATAGTAGTGCATTAACTATTGGGTTTCGCTAAATCAGTTTTAGATTGGATTTTCTCCTGAACCTTTTCCCAAAAAAGGATGATTCGAAACAGAAACATTGCCCTAGACCTGGGCCCGTTTAAAACCTGCCCGGAACTGAGGGCCCATTTAGGTTGATTCGGTACCGCCCGGTTAGGGTCGGTTTTGGATTGGTTAAGTTGATATTCAACGGGCTGATTTATTTTAAAAAATAATAGTAATAATTATTATTTAACACACTACCAAAATTTAAATAAAAACTTTTGAGAAAAAAAATCAAAATACACACATTACAACATTTAAATGCATAAGTTATAGCATTTAAATAACACAATAATATATGTAAATGCAAATAATTTTCCAACATTCAACACATTACAACATTTAAATATCACACTAGAACATGAAACACCCCTAATCTTCCAACATTACACACTTGACAACATTGAAAATTAAAATATACACATTATAAGTGAGAACAAAGATTTAGAAGACAACGCAATATCTAGAATCTTGATTCACAATATTCCAACACTACTTTTTCTTTCGATATTTCTTATTATTGCATTTCCAAAAAAATTTGTTGGCAAACCTATACTACTTTAGATGATGCAGTTTTATGTGCTTTTTTTATTTGTTTTTTGTCCTGTGCTTTGTACCCAAACTTGTAGTGCTTGCATTGCATTAGCCCATCTCAATGTTCATTTAGATTTTCATTAAAATGTACATTGTTCCTTCCACCCCTCTACAATAACATGTACATTATAAATTGGCATTTCTTAAACTTCGACCTTACCTTCTTTAATGGTGACATCATCTTTGATAGTGGACATAAATTCCTCTTGTACGTAATCCTAGATATCTATCTCATTTGATTCCATCTTCATCTTTTTGGAGGATGAAGTTGAAGTACCCAAAAAACGATCCATTTTTTCATAGATAAGGATAATAAATTCCATAACAACATCTATCTATTTTAGAGGAATGGAGCTTAGTGTTTCAAATGAGAGAAAGTAGGAGTTTGAGATGTGTGAAGTTGGATAGCGATAAGTTATTTATATAACTTTTGATATTCTCCACAATCACTCCACTCAATTGGCCATTCTTAAGTGATGTGTCTATCCATTTGCTCTCTCTCTCTCTCTCTCTTACACACACACACACACTGACAGCATACATGAAAGCTGCAGAAAAATTAACAAGTTTGTATTTCTAATATTTTGTGCATTTACAATAATGATATTATACATGCTCAAAATTGTAAGAAAAACTAATAAAACCATTGCAAATATTGTGGATTAAAAAAAATGTAGTCTATGTGTAAATGGACATCTTATGAAATTATATTATAAAAATTACATTTAAGTGTAATAAAGTGTTGCCAAATTTGATTTTGTAAAAACTTAAGAGAGAAAAGAGTATCCATATAAATAAGGTACAATAAAGTGTTCCATGCCATGAGTAGCGATATTTTAGTTAGGTGAGGAATTTTTTTTCTTCCAAATTTTAGGTTGTCTCATATAAGTAGGTGTTTAAGTATTTGCTAGCCAAAGTTAGATTGTTGTAATTCATTACTTTTGTTTTATTTTAAAAAGACTTTATTATGTTGGTCATATTTTATTTTCCAAAAAATTGTCTACTTTACTTGATTAGCAAGTTTAATTTCTTCGTGGAAAAACCTCTAGAACTCATATTAGTTTTTTGTTTGTCTGGTTTTTGAAAAATCTAAAATAAATGGATAAGGCCTAATTTTGGAAAAAAACCAGTTAAAGGTTTTTTTTTTAAAAAAAAAAATTTATCTTAGTAACAAAGCCTTTTAAGGAAAAAAAATAATTTTAGCTCAATCACTTTCACCTTGTGTGCCCATGCATTCTGGTGTTGAGCCTTCACTTCCTCTGAAAGAGTTGAAGTTATTGAAATAATTGTCTTCTTTAGTAGATATCTCCATGGGCTTTTGGCCTTTATTGGCCGCTTTCCACTAATCTTCACTGCAAACCGTAGCTTTAACATTGATGGTGCTTAAGGAGACACGACAATAGTTAAGAATAAGATCGACAATGCTAAATGTCTATTCAACTGCAATTGTTGATGCTAGAGTAGTAAGGACATGTCAAGCTATATAGGATGGGATTAGATATGTCTTTTTGCATAACTTCCATCACTTAAGATTGTTGGACTGACGAGTTGCTTTAAAATCATCGATCTAATTAAAAAGATAATAGTTGAAAGTAACTAAAATTTTCAAATATTATGATGATATCATCTTTTTTATTATATTCTCAACTATTGATTATGTATATCAATATTTAAAATAAATAAATTTTGAAAAATTTTAAGGAAAAAAATTAATAAATTCAAAGAAATATGGTTATATTTGAAATTACTAAAGAAATCTCCAATGTCAAAGTCGCTTTTGATTCTTTTATTTAACATATGAAATGATGAAGGGTTGATTTTAGTATGTACTTATGTCTTTAGCTTTTGTACCAACTACCATTTCTTGATTCTAAATCCAAATGCCATGTTTGTTTACATATAAAACGAATAATTGTAGAGGGAAAGTCGATTAAATATTTTTTTAACCAGTTAAAATACCAAAAGTTCTTGTATGTTTTTGTAGTAATTTATATCTTTTGATTCTTTCCAATTACCTAAGAGAAAAATTCTCTTTATAAGTTCCTTCCTTTTCCTCCATGTATTTCTAAATATGAGAAAGGTAATAATCCATCTCTTCCACCAACCTCAATTCCATCTCTTACCTTTCCTTGCTTCAATCCATAGACAATGTAAAGGTAAGTATGAGAGGAGTTTGATCCAAATATTATGGCAACTCTCTTGAGCCTATAAAGAAGCATATGAGTTATATGTAATGTGACCACGTCATTGTTGGAGGATAGTGAGAGTAGGCTATTACTCACTTGTTCACTTGACTATTCATTGCCATTAAGTTTAGTTGTTACAAAAATTGATATTCTAATTGATTATTCTACATTTATTGTGGGAGGATATTGATAACAGTATACAAGAGAGGATAGTGAACACTAGGTCAATACCAAATAAAAACTTTTGAGTTAAATAGTTGAAAAATTCAATTAATTAATCTTTGCAAATAGTGTTGGAGCAATTTACCAATTAGATAGGGGAGTTAAGTACCAAACAGAGAAATGTGCCATATTATGGGAGATATCTCTTGGGTATATACAAGAACACCTCTAAAGTCCTCCATATATAGTATGGTTGTGAAAACATATAACGATATTGACTTGCTCCTCTTAAGTTTTTCCTACATAGTATGGTCATAGATATTTATATAATAATATTAGTAAGCACATCACTATCATAAGGTAGAGGAGAATGTGAGAATTGAGGTGATAAGTTAATTCCATTTGCTAACATGGACTTATCAACAAACCATTAATTAACACGTACATATATATATATATATATATATATCTAATATTTCCATATATATACAAATAGAAAGCCAAAGCTAGATTGAGCTAGTATGAATAGTAAACCATTGATTAAGACCAAGCCATAGCAAGGTTCACATACGCATGTGGGTGCATACCCCTTGGCTTGTATTTCGGTGGATGTACTTTCTCAATGAAGGAAGTAAATAAAATTTATTATATATAAGGAAAAAAAATTAGGAATCTAGCCATGTAGGATAAGCTATAGTAGCCTTGTCATAACTACAATACTGTAGTTTTATGTGTAAGAAGCCAACTTCAACTAAAATTTTCATAATTAATTTCTTTTTCAATTTTTGTAAAATCATCACATCTTAAATCTATTATATAAGCACACTTAGATTATGTGAAAAATTTTCAAGAAAACATCTAAATTTTGCTTAAAGCCTAATCAAAATGAGCCCTTCAACTATTAAAAAAATTATAGTAGCTACATGTATATTTTTCCCGACTTATATCTTCAATGTCTATCATTTAATGCATTTTTTTAAATCAAATTTTCTTAGAGTAGATTTTATTCCATAAATACTTTTATATCATTCAAAGCTTTTCTAAAAATTTCTAAATAGATATTTAAAACTCAAATCAAAGTTACATCATTTAGCATATATATTCGACATTTACTTCATGATTTTTCTTGCAATAAAGTTGCTTGAAATATATTCTAATATATATTAACTTTCCTTACATGCAATTTAAATAGGGATTCTTTGATAATAATCAAATTTTTAACATATATATTTTACTTGCATAATTGATGCAAAAATAAATAAAAGCTTGAATTTTTAATTCAATTCTCTTACCACTCGATGGATGTTGGGTCATGTTAATGATTAGATCTTGTAGTGTTCTAGACCTACAACACAATGTTGGCGATGGTTTGTCCATTGGTGGCCAGTGGAGAGAGAAATAATTACCCAAGAAGATTACCAGCATTGCCTAAGTGACAAGGCTTCTACGATGAATGTAAATGGTTAGAAAGCATGACATGATGCTTCTGTTGAGAAGGACTATTAGCAAGCACCATCACCGAATCTAGCTTATGGTCATGCTCCTGCGTAGATGGAAGGTAGGATTGAGTATGTGACCTCTTACTTATCAGCGCACGTGAGTTTGCAATATCTGGAAGAGTACATTAAGAAGCTACCAAGTGAAGGGAGTTCTAAGAAGGAAATTGAGAAAAAAAGGAAGAAAGTTGACTCCTTTTGTTTGTGAAATTATGGATAAAGTATTACCTTTAAGTAATTGACTACCTCAGTTTGACACTTATGATGGAAAGAAGGAATTAAATGATCATCTTAACACTTTTTTTTATCGTTGAACGAATTACATAGGCTTTCAAATGCCATAGCTTACAAGGTATTTCCATCTACATTAAGGAAATTAGCGAGCAATTGGTTTAAATCATTAAAGCCAGTTTTGACAATATATATTTTTTTTAGGAAGCCTTTTGCTAAGGATTCTTCGCTCCTGACATCCATTCGATAAAAACCTAAAAAAAGCATAAGGGATTATGTCTATTATGTCAATAAGTTAATGATTGAAATTATGAATTGATAAGAGCATTGCTCTTCGTGCCATATGTAGGGGGGTTAAGGAGATTTTAGATTTCTTTAAATCCTTGGCTATGCATCCTCTGACCTTACTAGATGAATTTACCACTAGGTTAAAGGAAACTAGAGAAAGACAAGGGATTTATGAAAGATTGTTTAGGTAAGGAATTTAACATGCGAGATCGATTAAGTAGACCACAAGGCGATTGGAAGTGACCTATTCCAACCTATGCAGCTCACATACTCTTGAACCGGCCCATGTCAAATATTTTAATGGAAGTCTAAAATTAAGGTTTTCTTGCTAAGTTAGAAAAGATGAGGAGCAACCCTTCTAGTAAAAATTCAAATAAGTATTGTGATTTTCATGTCGATCGCAGTCATAATACCAACGAATGTATTCAATTGAAGATGTACTGGAAGATGCTGTTTAGAGGGGGTATTAGGAAATTTATTATTGCTAAAGATGAAAGAATAGAACATCTTACCCAAAGAAGAAGGATTGATCAGCAACACTATAACAACGGTAGGGATGATAACTGTGAGTTGGTTGCTCGGGATAATAATGGGATCGATAATCGAGCTCCCAAAGGGGTGATAAATGTGATTTTCGGAGGATTGAGAGGAGGATGTACGCTAGCTACGTCAAGCTCAACATATGCCCTAGAAAATCAAGTACTTCACCTCCAAGGTAAAAGATATAAAGTGGATAATATGATTGTCTTTTTTGAAAAAGATATCCAGGGGATAAAGTTTCTCTACAATGATGTGTCGGTCATTACGACTAGAGTGGCTGAGTTTGACGTAAGGAAGGTTATGGTCAGTATAGGAACTTTAACAAATATTATTTTTAAGTACGTATTTGATTAGATGCGTCGAAAATTGAAGAGCTATAAGAGGCAACCCTATAAGCACAATTTGCATGGATTTAACAATTAGTCGATAAAATTTCAAGGAGTAGTTACTTTAACTTTGCAAATCCGTGATGATGAAAATGTGGTGGAGGAGAAAGTGGATTTTGTGGTGGCCTAATGCACTTCACCTTACAACGAAATTATGGGCTTACCATCCATCAACATTTTTAAGATGGTTGTTTCTACAACACATTAGAAGGTAAAGTTCCTGACCTCAAGTAGGATTGGTACATGGAGTGGAGATCAACAATTGGCTAAGGCTTTATATTTGAAAGCTTTGAAAAGAGATTGAGTATACCACATTAGGCAAGGGTTAGATTATTGTTTTTGGGTTGGAGGTAAGCCGGTATAAGAGACATTTATTGTTCAACTAAGTAAAGATTCCAAACATACCACTAAAATTGGAGCGAGCATGGCTCTTGACCTTTGAGATTATGTGATAGACTTCCTTTGAGCTAATAGGGATGGGCTTACATGGTCCTCGTCGGATGTGCTTGCATGGTGCTCGTCGAACATGCTAGGTATCCTTAAGTAAGTGATAACTCATAAGCTTAATGTTAACTTGAATGCCAAAGTGGTATAACAAAAGAAGAGGCATTTTGCTCTAGAAAGGCAAGTCGCTATTGAGGAGGAGGTACAAAAATTGCTAAAAGCAAACTTTATTAGAGAAGAGCCACAATCGATTTGGTTAGCTAATTATGTGTTAGTAAAAAGGGTGAATAGGAAATGGCAGATGCATATAGATTTTACCTACCTCAACAAAGCTTACTCAAAGGATTGTTTTCCTTTTCCCATAATAGATCAATTAGTTGACTTTACTTTAAGGCATGTGCTATTAAGCTTCATGGACGCCTTTCTAGGATATAATCAGATCAAAATGTACCCTTTTGATTAGGTACATACCTCTTTTATTATAAATTTCATAACATACTTGATGTGAACTGTGATCAAGAACAAACAAGGTCGATCGCTGAAAGAGTCCAAGCTTGTCAAAAGCTCGAAAAGAAAGCAATGGGGAATGCATGGAAGAACAAAAGCGAATAAAAAGATAAGCAAAAACTCACAAACAGCTCTAAAGGATATGATACAACAATGGAACTTTCAAGAACTCATGGTATAATTTGATATGATGCACAAATTGTTTTGGTGAGGTTACTCGACACCTAACCTTGCTCAAGAGTTAAGATAAGAGTGATGTTGAGAGCAAACAGGCAGTATTTACATAGGGAAGGGAAATGCTCAAAGGCATTAATGTTCAATCTCTTTTGTTTACAGCTACTAGTACAAGGAGTATTTATACTTGAGAATTTAGGGTAGCTTGCCTAATAGGGAAAAGATAAAAAGGACATTTCCTAAGGAAGTAATATATAAGATACAAAAGAGTAAAAATGAATATTCAAGGAAAACAATAATTAGTGTAACGGATTCTACACATGATTCTATACATGTGGTGATGCTGTATTGGTGATGCCATTGAAAGATGCAAACAAAAAGTACAGTTAGCTTGCTTGTCTGAATAGGGGTGGCTTAGTTAGTTCAGAGTCTCTTTATCTCGGCTTCTTGGTAGGGGAGATGTCGAGTCATTGGTTAGCTCGGATGTGAGTGAGTAATCTACAATTCGACATACTACAAAGAGATGGACAATCATTCAGCTTAGCATAAAAAGTGACTTCGTAAAGAAGCACTTGGCCTCGGTAGGAGTTGGCTGGAGTATGAGAATCCACCTTGCTAGGCCTTCCAGTCCTTAAGCTCAGCTGCAGGTCAAAGGTCCAGTAGCCTAATTCCTATAAATATTGCTATAAGGTTATTCCATTTGGTTTGAAGAATGCAGGAGTCACATATCAAAGTTTAGTAATAAAGATGTTAAAGCCATAAATACATAGGAATATTGAAGTGTACGTAGATGATATGATTGTATAGAGTAAGTCTTGTGATGATCAACTCTTCGACCTAGAAGAGACCTTTGATAATTTAAGGCATCACAACATGAAGTTGTATCCTCAAAAATGTGTGTTTGGAGCTTCATTTGGGAAGTTTTTAGGATTTTATGGTGACACAGCAAGGAATAGAAGCTAACCCTAAGAAAATCCGAGATGTTTTAGATATGGAATCCCTAAAGTCCATAAAGGAGGATCAAAGGTTGATGGGAAGAGTTGCATCCTTAAATCATTTCGCATTAAAGAGTGCCAAAAAATGTGTTAAGTTCTTTCGAGTTTTAATGAATCCTTTTGAATTTAGATAGATGGAAGAATGTGAGAAGGCATTTCAAGCACTGAAGGAGTTCCTTACAACACCTCCAATCCTCTTAAATCCTGTTGATGTTGAAATTTTATATTTATATCTATTGGTAAGTGGCTGAGCTCTCTCATCCATACTTGTTTATGCAAAAGGGAGGATCTATCGTCTGGTATACTACATTAATCATCTTTTATAAGGTCTAGAACTTTATTACATAAAAGTAGAGGAGTTTGTTTTGGCAATTGTTACAATAGCAAGAAAGCTTTAACCATACTTTGAAACTTACCAGGTTATTATCTTAACTAGCCAACCATTAAAGCAAGTGTTCCAAAAGTTAAATGCTTCAGGTCGATTGGTGAAATACACTTTGAATGCTTTTGGCATTTAGTATCAACTAAAGGAAGCATACAAAGCTTAGATTTTAGCCGACTTTACAGTAAAATTTACTGGAACTGAAGATTTTATTGTTTAGAGCAAAGAATCAACTTATAGTCTTTATGTCGATAGGTCATTGACATGTGAAGGTAATGGTATTAGACTAATACTGAAGGGTCCAATGGTAGCATAAATTTCATACTCATTGAAGTTCAAATTTCTAGCTAGTAACAATGAATATGAGTATGAGGTTTTCATAACAAGAATGAAGTTGGCAAAGAAGATCTGAGCTAAGCAGTTGGACATTTATTTAGATTCTCAACTAATTGTTAACTAAGTGAAAGGAGATAGTGTAACAAAGGACGAGAACATGGGGAAATACTTGTAGCTACTTAAGGAGCTTAGAATGTATTCTAAGCATTAGCAATTGGTTAAGATCCTACGAACATAGAACTACACTGTAGACAAGCTGTCAAAGTTGGCCTTTATAAGCTTACTAAATTGGGAGTAGAAAGTTTTTATAAGGTACTTACTTGAAAAAAGTACATACAAGCAATATGTAGAATGTTTCAAAGTATACCCAAAAGAATTAGAGCCTTATTGGATGGATCCCATCCTTGATTACCTAAAGGAAGTAATCTTGCTTGTAAGTACTAAAGAAGGTCAGAGACTTATTTACAAGTCTACAAATTTTACTACTATTGATGGAGAACTCTAAAAGAGAGGTCTAAGTATACTATACTTGAAGTGTCTATGGCCTAGTGAGCAAGTGTTGGCCGATTTACATGCGGGGATTTGTAGCAATCACATTAAGGCTGGTGTTCTGAATATGAAAGTTTGAGGCTTGGCTATTGGTGGCCCACCATAAAGCAGGATGCCCTTAGGTTAGTTCAGATTTGTGACTTATGTCAAAGGAATGCTCCTATAGAGCAAGCACCAAGTGCATACCTTATTCTACTCACCAATCCTTGACTCTTTGCTTAGTAGGGATTTGATATTTTGAGCCCATTCCCTAAGACTACTAAGTAGGGGGTAATATATCATTGTAGCGATGGATTATTTTACAAAATGGGTATAGGCCAAGGTAGTAGTAAGCATCTTAGAGAGAAGCATAGAGGTCTTTGTTATCAGTAATATCCTAACTAAAATTGGGATCTCTTATGTCATAATTACAAATAATGGCTCTCAGTTCGATAACGATAGATTTAAAGTGTTTTGTGAGATACATTACATCATATTATGTCATACATTAGTTGTGTACTCTTAAAGCAATGGACAAACAGAGGCAATGAATAAGGTTATCCTTCATAGCTTGAGGAAGAGGATGAATTGAGCTGGAAGTAAGTAGGTAGATGAGTTACCAAATGTTTTATGGGGTTATCGAAGTACTCACAAGACCTCGACCAACCATACTCCTTATAAGTTGGCCTTTAGGTCTGAAGTAGTTTTGCCAATTAAACTCCAAATCGCAAGCATGAGGGGTTAAGCTTATGACCCTCAATTTAATGATATTTTCCTCCAAGCAAATCTCGATACTATCCATGAGACCAAAGCTCTAGTAAAGGCTTATCTAACTACTTACCAAGACCATGCAACTTAGTATTATGACAAGCGAGTTAAGCACAAGTGTTTCTGACCTGGTGATTTGGTATGTAAGAAGTCGGAAGCTCTTGGAGTGAAAGAAAACCAAGGAAAGTTGACCCCAACATAGGAAGACCCCATAAGGGTGAAAGTGGTTGCCTAGAATGAAAGGGCATATAAGTTGGAAAGGCTCGATGGTCAACCTATTCCCTGAGCTTGGAATGCAGGCATCTTAAGGCCATATTTGGAATAGCCGACCTCTTCAGAGCAAAAGATGTGTTCAAATTTGAATATTTGAAATTTCATGACTAGTTGTGTTTTCTTTAGATTAACATATGTAGTTTTGCTTTGTAATGTTGTTAAACTATTAGTATTTATGTGCCTAGTCATATTTGTTAATGTGTCTTTATCTTTCATGTTTTGTAATGACATTGATAATGAAGTACCTCAGTTATATTGTGTTCTTCAATATTGTACACTATTTTTAATGAATATGGGACCTTAGCATTAAAGTTTCGATTCAAAACAAGGTTGAGCTAATGCTTGTACTATTAACCCACACCAACGTAATTGGTTAACGAGCTTTATTCTAACTTCTCTTGAAATATGAGAAGTAAAACATCTCTAAACCCTAGATACAATGAATGATGAGTAAGCTATGCAACATGTTATCCTTAAATCCTATAATTAACAATGGATGACGGGAGTAAGATGTCCTAAGTTGAGTATAAAAGGATCTAACAAAAATTCTCTGAGTCTTATGATAAGTATGGAGGATGAGGTATTCAAAGCCCTAAACCATTAAAAGGCAATAGGTAAAAGCTCTCTAAGTCCTATGATAAGCATAGTCGGTGAGTTATAAAAGCCTTAAGTCATTAAGTAGCTATGAGTTAACATTGTGGATTAACATAAGCGAAAACTTAGATAAATATAATGAAAGCCAGAATTGATTCCATACTTGAGCCATGGAAAATGAGAATACATGTTCGAAAGGAAAAGGTTACCGTATAGACCTAAAGTCCAACAAAACTTTTGATAGGGAAAAAAAAAGTGGAGAGAGAGAAGAAAACAACAACATGATTTAGTCATTGGTAATGGAGTTGTCAGGAACTAGAGTTGGATCTGTAGAAGGAACATTGGTACGGTGATTAAGGGGGGTGTTCTAATTGTCATCAAGGTTATCAACACGAGCATTAATTCCCTTGGCAAGTCGATTTCTCCCCTCTATAACTTCTTAATTGATGGCATCCTCTTGAACTATGCGGGTTTCCTCCTACCAACCTCTCACAACAAAGTTCAAATAGCTTAGGTCATAGTTAAGATGGTGAATTATGATTTCATCCTTGGCCATGTTGATGTTGTCTAGGATTTTCTCAATGAACATACTTAAATACTCTTCACTACCTTGAAATTCATGGAGAACTTTCTCATAACTGGCCCCTTGATTGGCTTTCTCCTCAAGATAAAAACTTTGGCCTTTAACTCGTCACACAGGCTCTACAATTTTTGGACCTCCTCATCATGCTTGCTTTTAAGATTGTCAATTTTGTTTTGGGTCCCTTTTAGGTCGATGACGAGCTAGGAACTCTTTTTCTACTCTTCTACTAAGGCAGGCTCTTTCTCCTGTTGCAGTTTGACATCCTTATCCAGTTTCTCCTTCAAAATTTTCACATATTCTTCTAATTTGGTCTTCTCTTCACCCCATTTTTGCTTAAGCTTCATCTGCTCTACCTCTACGTAAGCTACCTGATCCTTAGCTTCTTCTGCAATTTGAAGAAAAAATAATAATAAAGAGAGTAGATAAAATGAAACATACATGATTGAAGTAAGACCCTAAGCGAATGGAAGCCTTTAACTCCTTCTCTTCCACCATGAGCATTGATGATCATGAGTAGATGTTGGAGCACTGAAAAGAAGAGAATAGAGTTACAAAGAGAGGTATGAAATCACTAATTCTCACAATAATCCATTAAATCCTTACGTCATATAGTTTGGCAATAGCCAACTATTGAAGACTATCTGTACCTCCAGATTGGCAATATTGGACATTCTTAAGGATACAATCAGGGGAGGGGGGTTCGATATGGGTTTTATAAAACTTGAACCCACCCTAGTAGGATTAATGGGTTTCTAAAACCCTTGAAGAATATTATAGGGTCTTTAAAGTTGCCTTTATTAGAAAAATGCCAACTTGGTACCCGCTTGGCCCTGACTTGCGAAAGCTTAATTTTCTTTTCCTTATTATTTTTTTTTTTAAAATGTTAATGTTCTAAACTTTTAAAAAAAATTCTACAACATTAAAAGGTCCTTCCAAAGTTGTACCCTTTTACTTTATTGAATTATTAAAAGGAATAGAGAATGATTTTTTTGCGGGTAAGAGATAGATAGAGGGAGATACCTTAATTGTTTGAAATATAGAAAAAGTAACTTTATCTTCTCAAAGGGAAAGGGTTAGGGTTTGAGTTCGATTCCTAATTCGAGAGAAAGGGGGTTTGTTCTAGAAGCCCCTATTTTCACTTTTATATTACAGAAGATGAATCGAGAGAATAACAAAGAGGGAGAGAGTCGGAGGAGTTTGGGGCCATCCAATAAAAGTCTCGATAATATAGTGGTAGGTGATAAGAGTTGAAGGAAACTGAAGTTTCGCTAATGGTGAATAAGGTTTTTTAATTTCTTTGCCTAAAGAGCAAAGAAGACAAAAAGTAAAGTAAAATTTAAAAAAAGAAAATAAAAAATATAAGGACTAGGGACAGACGAAAGAGGGGCAAGGGATAGGATTGGATTTGGTCATTTGAATTGGGTTCACAAATCATACTTCATCAATGCCTACTAACTCTTCGGGTAGTACATGAAGATGAAGTTCATGAATCACATGGGCATTCTTTTTTTTTTTTTGTTTTAGTAATATTAATCAAATTGATATTTATATTATTTCTCTATTTATTTTTATCGGGTTGGGTTTTTCATTAGGTTTTTTTAAATCCCACAACCTGAACCTAATTGCTACTAGGTTCTAAATTAATTCATAACCAGACCCTAACCTTATAGGATTTTTAATGGGTCGAACACTTTATTATGACCCACCGAGTTACATCCTTAGATATTCTTGGTAAGCAAACCAACATCTTTGAGAAGATAAATCCCTTTTGTCAAGATTGAAATTTTTTCATTTTTATTTGCTTCTCTTAACTTGATTTAAACTAAACGCTATGCCCATTTAGTTTAAACCATCAACTAAAGTTAAGGAAAACTCGGTTCCTTTATTTTTGGAAACAAAAGGTTGTGGTTTTGAAGACTTTTTTTAAAAAGGTTTCAAGAAACTAGTTGATTCTAATTTGGCCACTAGTTTGTGGTTTTGAAAACTTTTTCTAAAAAGGTTTCAAGAAACTAGATATCCAAGTATTTGTGGCTACCTTATTAAATCCTAATTGGGTTCCACTTTAAACATTTTGAATTTAGTATGTATTTTTCAAAACAATCTACTAATAATATCTAATTCAAATTTACAAGTAAATAAACAAATAAAACTATATCTACATGCAAAAATGAAAAAAAAAAACTAAATAAATTAAGTCGCCTCATTTTTGCTATGGGTAACTATGTATCCATTATTCGGGATTAAACTTTTGTAGTTTGTTATTTTATAAAACTTTAATTTGTTAATTTTATAGGAAAACGATCAGGTTTATGTTTTTTATTTGTTCATCTTTATTTAAGAAAACATTTTAAAGGGTCTTAATTTAGTGTTTCATTTTTTTGAAAAATCCTAAGGAGAGTTCTAAAAAAGAGTTTATTAATTGATGAATTTTATTTATTTTCTATTATATGTGTATATATATTCTTTGAAACATTTTTTCCTAAGTGAGAAAATCCCCTTTTTTATTTATTCTAAAAAATATATAAAAAAGACCTCAATTTTTGAAAAAAGGGTTTATTTATATATAAAAATATATATATATATATATATCTAAGTGTATTTGTTTTGTAGAAAAAAAAAACTAAAAAGAAAGAAAATCCCCTTTTTTCTCTTTCTTCTTTTAAATATTTTTATCTTTTTTATTTTTATTTTTCATGATAAGTAAATGAAAAAAAAAAATAGAAAAGAAAGAGTAGACTAGGTGTAAGTTGGGTACGGATAGAGAGGAATGCAGGTTGGTCTTAGGTTCGAATTGGGTCAAAACAAGGTATTTGGGTCGTACAATGGAGATGGGATCAACGGTAGTTCACAAAGGCTGATAAGGGTGGTTTTTGCGGTGAAAACATGGGAAAGGGTATTTTTATGTGTTTTTTTTTTATTAATGAATATGGGTGTAGGAGTGATGCCATAGTCAACGGTGGTGGTTTTGTAGTGTTTCGAGGTGGTGGTTGTGGTATGCTTCATGTGGTGGCTGTTGGGTATAAAAGAAGGGCATGGCTTAATGTTGCGAACCATAACCAATAACAAACAAGGCTAGTCGCTGGATGGGTCTAAGCTTGTCGAAAGTTTGAAGAGATGATGGGGAAATGCGTGGAATAATGGGAAAGTAAATGAAAAGTAAGCAAAAACTTACGAACAGCTTCAAAGGATATGACGCATTAATAAAACTTTTGAAGACTAATGGCACAATCTGATGTAACACATGAATTGGCCTAGTGAGGTTACTTGCTACTTAGCCTTACTTAAGGGTTAGGATAAGAGTGAAATGAGAATAAACAACAGTGTTTACATAAAGGAGAAATATTCATTCGTATATTGATGATAATCTGATCATCCCTTACAGCTACAATTACATGTTAAGGTAATTTTCCTAAAAGGGAAAATACAAAAAGGGTATTACCCTAAAGAAGTAATGTATAAGAATACAAAAGAGTTAAAATGGATATTCAAGAAAAAGCAATGATTAGTGAAGCATATTCTACATGTGGTCCTGTATACGTGGCAATGATACATTGACGAGGCCATTAGAGGATGCAGACAAAAGTATAAGGTTTAGTGCTTGTTTAAGCAATGGTGGCTAAGGACTAGTCTGTTCTCTCTCTCTTTTGGCTCCTCGACAAAGGAGATGCCGAGTCATTGGTTAGCTCTAGCATGAGTGAGAAATCGTGAAAGGTTTGGTTGTTTTCTTGGCAATCTACAACTCAACACACTTCAAAGAGATAAGTAGTCATTTGACTCAACATATAGAGTAACTTGGCAAAGAAGTACTCAGCTTTAGTAGGAGCCAGCTGGAGTAGAAGAATCCGCCTTGCCAGGCCTTCTAGTCCTTGAGCTCGACTGCGAGTCAAAGGACCAGTAGCTTGATTCCTATCACTTAGTATTTTCGAGTGTGGTGAAGCTTGTGGTGGTGTTGGTTTAGTTTAGTTAGTGGAGGATGTGGTGGTTCGCTAGTGGCTAAGGCGAAGTGGTTAGGGTTTTAAACCCTAGGTGTTGGCTTGGTGAGTTACATGCTGCATCTGTGTAAGGGGAAGTGGCTAATGAAAGTCCAGAGCTTGGGAAAGCTTGGTGTGGGGTTGGCTTTGCTTGAAAAATTTTGAACAAAGCCAATCTTTAGAGAGAGAGAGTGAGTGATGAATGTGTATTTGTGTGTGCATTTTGATGAGAGCTAATGCTAGGATTGATGAAACGGAGTCCTATTTATATTAACCAAGGCTAGGATTAGGATAGAAAGTCATTGAATTAAGTTGAATGAGGGAGGACAACCCGGAATTCGATCTTTGAATTAGGCGTGAATTAAAGTAAAAAGCAAGTCAAAACTGTATCCAAGATGTTTGCCTTTGCCAAATCCATCAAATAGAAACTTCGAATCATCAATGTAACATGAATTAAGCTTGGTTAAGTCGAAAAGTTAATGTACATTCAAAAATTTTTTTTTTAGACTTTGAGGTCAAAATTAACCCATTAATTGTTTGTTTTTAGAAGTGAAAATGGATCCAATGTGAAGTATTCTATGTAATCTTTGTGATTTTACCATTAACTTGGTGAAATCATGAACAAATTTTGATTAAAAATGGCCTTGAAGTGGTGGCATGAAGCTAAGTTTATGTAAGAAAGTGTTAGGAAAAGGAAGGAAAGAGAAGGAAATGATTTGCTGACTCGGGTTATGTCAACAATCGCAAACCAATGTAGGTTTTCCATGTGTCTTGGCATGATACGTAGTCTAATAGACTCCTGCTATTCGTCTTGATGGGAGATGAAGAAAAATAAAAAGTACATATGCACTTAGTGGGATTCAAACTCTTGACATTTACCCAATTGCCAATACTAAGACCGAATGTTGTACCGGATGGGTTGCTTGCCCATACTCTTTTATTTAGTGTAAGCAAAATGTATTTAAGGAAAACTACGTAGGCCTGATTAAAAAGAACTTATTTAACCTAAATAAACTCTTACTAGTCTACTAAAGAATTATTAAAGAAAAGCCTAATCCTAAACTATATATATATATTTCTTTTATTTTTTCTAATTTTTACATTTTCCATTTTTTTTATTTTCTTAATTTAATTTTTTTTTACTTTTTTTCTTTTAGTTTTCTAATTTTTTTTTTGTGCTTTTCTAAATTTTTTATTTTTTTGTATTTTTTTTTAATTAGGACCCTTTTCTTTATTTAAAGAAATCCTAAAAAGAATGAAGGGGACAAAAATGGGGTGTCTATACCTTCTATAAATTGAAGAGCAATCTTACCATTACCAAGAGCATAGTCTCCCATGTTGACTAACCTGAGAGAAAAAAACTCATATGCAGCCTTATTTTCCTTTCTAAATGGAGTTGTTAAGACGGGAATTACCATAGTGGGTTGCTTTGTTTGAGGATTCACAAAACCCCTATCAAGTCAATCAATATCCTTCTTTTCACCCTTCTCTTGGACTTCTGAGGCAACTTTTGTAAGGTCCTCCAAAAATTAGTGACCAACTCATGATTAATCGATTCGAAAACGGTTTATATTTTATATTTTTTCTAATTTTTTCATTTTACATTTTTTATTTTCTTAATTTACTTTTTTTACTTTTTTTCTTTTAGTTTTCTAATTTTTTTTGTACTTTTATAATTTTTTTTATTAAGACCCTTTTATTTTTTTAAAGAAATTCTAAAAAGAATGAAGAGGACAATAATGAGGTATTTACACCTTCCATAGGTCAAAGAGCAATCTTGCCATTACCAAGGGCATAGTCTCCTCGTGTTAACTAACCAGAGGGGAAAAAACTCATATACAACCTCATTTTCCTTTCTATATGGAGTTATTAGGATGAGAATCGTCATAGTGGATTGCTTCATTTAAGGATTCACAAAACCACTATTAAGTCGATTGGTATCCTTCTTTTCACCCTTCTTTTGGACTTCTAGGGCAGCTTGTGTGAGGGTCTATAAAAACTGGTGATCAACTTATGATCGGTTGATTCGAAAAAGGTTTGTAAAATTTAAGGTGATCATGTAAATTATATGATCGAGCCTAAATTTTATAAAGGAGTTAGGAATATTAGTAAAAGTGACTCCGTAAGTTTGGATATAGGAAAATAAATGATAAAATAATTAATTATTATAATATTGAATTATATGTATATTATCTATTATTTATCGAAAACAAGTTTCAATAATTAACGAATTGATAAAGATAAATTATATACATATTAAAAATCATAAAATAACATAAATAATATTTATAAGTATTTATTTGTACCATATATGTATTTACGTACAAGTAAAAATACACGAAATTTACTTAAATTACCTAGAATAAGCTAAAATAATATTAATTAATTAATTAAGGAAAATTCATAAAAATTTATAAAAAATCAAGAAATGCTAGAAAGTGTAAGAATTATCCAGATTTAGAGCATGGCAACTTGGAAATGGAAGATGGAAATTTAAACAATCAAAATTAACCCAATAAAAAGCAAAAAAAAAAGAAGAAGGGATAAGGGACACTTGGCCACAAATAATTTAACCAAAATATCCAAACACATCTATAAATTTAGAAAACTTCTTCTACAAATCATTTTGGTCAGTTATGAGTCTAGGAAAATTAGAGAGAGCTTAAGAAGAGAGGAGAAGGTATTTTTACAAAATCATAGCAAAATATTGTGCAATTAGAGTAATAGGAAGGAACCTACACTCGACGATCACCTAGGGAGGAATGACCACCACTACCTGATAATAGACCCCACGTTGAAGCTACTGACAAGGGTAAAACCACCATTGATGATTGGAAGCTGTTTAATCGATGAGTTCCAATTTCCCTTTTGAAATTGTTTAATTTAGCAAAAATATCAAATATGCATAGAGAATTATGAAACTTAGTATTCTAGAATGTTTTTGTATATAGATTTAGGGAAAAATATCAATTTGACAAAATTAGGGATCGGGATATACTGCTCTTAAGAAACCCCTAAACCCATGCTGGTTTTCAATATTGAAATAAATAATTTTAATAGTGTAGTATTGAGTCTAAAATTTTTGTGTAGACTATTCAGGATATATATTAGAGTACTATGAATATTTTTTCTTAAATTTTATTTTCTAAATTTTTACTTAATTTTTAGGCCCTAAAATCATGTATAAAAGGCAATATTTGGGTTTAATTTTGTAATTTAATGTTAATTTGGTGAAAATTCTAATTTAGTATGTAATAAGATATTTTTAGATGAAAATTGCTAATGTAGGAAGGTAATTGTGGAGTTTGAGGTGTTAGTTGTACATTTTATGTATAATATATAATAAATATGTAGGTAAAGGAGTATATTTAGGTTAAATTTTGATTTAGGGTTAATTAGGTGCTAATTATGACCTAAGATACAAGTATACATCTTAACATGATATTTGGTAGTGAAAGATGATATAAGTGTAGATTATGTAATAATATATAATATGTAAAATTGAAAAATTAAATGAGTAGAAAATATTAGGTAAAAATTAATGGTATTATAATATTAGGAAAATGATATGAATCTGATTTGGAATGTTAATTTAGGTAATTATGTGAAAAATATAAGTTATTCAAACATTGGGAGCTAATTTGGTAATTAAATTAGGAATATAGTGTACCATATCGATTGAAATACTGGTTAGGAGCTAAAATGGAGATTTAAGATACTTAAGTATAGTTAGATGAATTTCACATATTAGTCTGAGTGGAATTCCTAGGGTTCATAAATAAAAATAGTGATAAGAAGTTAAAGGAAAACTTCATTCAGAAACTGATTCAAAAATTGAATAAGAAATTAATTTAGAACTAATTAGGTTATAAGAGATATAAAGTTTGAATAATTGAGTAAAATTACAATCTTAAACTAAAAAATAATGATTTAAAGCTTATATGTGTAAATGGTTACGTTAAAATGTAGATCATTCTTGGATTAAAATCTAATTCAGAAGCATAATCAAAATTAGGATCAATATAAGTATATTAGATAATAAATCAAAAACCTAAAACAAAGGTTATACTCATAAAATAAACTATAAGAAAAACATTAAAAGGCATTTGAAAGACTTAAAAATAGAAGGTAATAAAAAGAAAAAAAAAAGTAAATTAGAACCTAATTCAGAAGTTGAAATCGTAATCCGAATAAGAAGCAAATTTAAAACTTGGTTGAATGAGATAAGTAACTTTAAGAGACTTAGACCTAAATCACTAAATAAAAGAAGATTATAAACTAAAGATAATCATAATCTAAATTACAAAATTACACAATAAAACCTATCTATGGTAGTTATGTGAAAATTAAAACAATATTTGTATTATAAGGATTATCGGTAATAGCTTATGTAAGTCATACCTTAAGTAAACATGCAGGAAGTCCAGGTAAGTTGGAATCGATACGTTATTATATTTTAGAATACTATTTTATAGTACTCAGAGACTTAGGATTATATAGTTGACTGTACACGCTATATGGTTGATTGTGCACATGCCTATATGAGTGTGTTTTTTGATTTAATTATATGATTCTAATTTGATGTTCTAGATTGAAATTTGTGTAATTTGTATGAAATGCTTAAACATTTTAAACTGGATCTAACTAAATATATGACTTGTAAGTAAAAAAAATGGACTTGCATAGAAACCTAATAGGGGAAACGTTTAAGGTTCTCCAACCAAATAATAACCCTTTCAAAAGAGATAACACTGGATAGCATAATAGGTCCCTTCTTCATTCTTAGTCAAACTAAGTGACATGAGAGGAGGTCGTGATAATGGTGAAGTTAATGGTGTGAAGGTAGTTGTGAGAGGAGCGACGTCTCTATTGCACGAGCCTGAGTTTAGTAGTGAGCTATTGAAATGTATGCTTAACTTATCAACTTGGATTAGAGTGAGGGTAATTTCTTTAATCTTACGATGGATTGGATATTGTCATGTGATGCCATTTTCTTGTATATGCATTATATCTAATTAATTTGGTTACTAACTCTGTTTGTGTTTAATATATAGTTTTAAGTCTCTATCTCAACTTACTAAGCAATTGGTTGCTCACATTCCTATAGATGTTATTGTTGGAGCTAACTAAGAAGTTAACATATAACTAACCTGAAGCTACTAACTGTTGGATCCCAAGGAGTGAGGATATAAAGTTTAGGTCTTAACTTTCAGTCTTTTAATATTAATTTATGTATTACTTAAGTAAAGTAAAATTATGATTTGAATCTTATAAGCATTACTCGAGATATTTAGATTCCAGTACGTATTTTTATATTTTTGTAGATAAATAACATGTTTGCTTTATGAATGTTTCCTTTAAAGTAGGTTAGTCATAGACGCATTGTGTAAATTAGGTTTAAGATAGCAGCTGTAATGTTAGCTTATATTCTAGAATGATCTGTACGGCAGAACTGTTATGACTCTATTGCTTCGGAGCGTAATAGCTTTCCCTTTAGCCAAATCCCCAACAACAAGCTCCTTGGGTTCAACATTAAACTGCTTCTTCGATGGATCAGCCTCCATGGCTTTTCTCTTTTGAGCAACTCCCCCTTTGGGAGCTTGTGCTTCCTCTTAAGTTCTTTTTGCAGTTGTTTGTCTTAGGTAGAACAACCTTTCTTGTCTCTTCATCTTTTCTTAGAGCAATTTCGACCTTAAGGCAAGCAAATAACTCTTTGAGTCAGGATTCTTATGTTGTATATTTGCGAGGAACCTAAGGACAAGTCAGATCAAAAAAAGGTAAAAACAAAAATAGAGGAACTTACAAACATCGAGTCAAGTATGGGCAAGGAAGACCACTTAGCCTCTAAAGTAGTTAGTTAAGGTCCTTCCATTAGCAAGCCCCAATTAATACGGTGAATTGCAAAACAATACGTACCTTTTAAGTCCATAACTGTACCTTCATTCATGCCTTCCAAAGTATTCTTATCCTCATGAATTGCACTTGCATCCTCTAAGGCCCTGACCTCATCTCTAAGGAAAATTAGAGCTCCGCAATAACATTTATCAATAATTTTATCCGCATCCCAAAGAAACCAACACTTATTGTAAACTTTCATGATCATATCATATGTTGCCTGGTCATTTGGAAGCAGTTTCTTTATATTAGTTCGCTTAATAGGTTGAGACCAGAGTGTGGGAAAATCGAGGTTGATCTTTGTCCTAACTACAACCCATTTCTTTTTCTAGTCATGAATTGGAGACTCCAACTCGATTAAAAATTTTCTCTTATGTCAAGTATAAATGCAGAACCACTAATTGACTTGTATAATTATAGAAAAAAAAAAGCGAAATAAGGTTAGGGTAGCTCTAACATCTAAGTTTTCAAAAATACATTCATCGACTATCATCAATTTATAGAAGTTTGGGGTTAACGTACTCAAGCATATGTGGTGGTAAGTGAAAAAAGACCTTTCGAAAAGAGAAAAATGAAACCAAAGATCAACCTCAAAGTATTTCTCAAAAAGTGCAAGTATACACTCTCTAAGGGATAGTATGTGCTCATAAACTCAAGGTCATTCAATTTTCCAATGATGGGGAGCAAAATGGAAGTAAAGCTACATATCATTGAATTCTTTCTTCGCCAACATGCTTGAGACTCCATTAGGGCTTAAGTCATACTCAATGCTCATGTACAAAGGGACGAATAGAAGGTTACCTTCATTGTTAAAAGTGTAGTTGTTGAATGGAATTCGCTAAATTCGCCAAGCTCTAAGTGATAGGAATTAGGCTACGGGGCCCCTAACCCACAACTGGGCTCGAAGATTAGAGGGGCTGATACGACGAATCCTTATATTTCAACCAACCCTTATTAAGGCTGAGTACCTCCTTGTCAAGTCACCTTTAATGGCATGCCATATGATTGCCCATTATTGTGTGGTATGCCGAGTTAACGATTACTATTTGTTGCTAAGTCGTCCAATTACTTGGCTTCTTCCTTGTCGAGAAGCTAAGAGAGAAAGCCGGATTGACTAGGCCATCCTTGCTCGGACAAACTCATGCATCTATATTTTTTGTTCGCATCTCCTAATGACCTCGCTAATGCTGCATTACCACATGTATAGTATTATATGTAGAATCTGTAGCACCAATAATTATTTTCCTTATACATTCATGTTTACCCCTTTACAACATGTACATTGCCCTCCTTAGGAAATGTCCTTTTTGCCTTTTCCTTTTTGAGTAAGTTGCCTTAGTTTACAGGTATAAATATCCTTGTACTTGTAATTGTAAGAGATCAGATAATCTTCAATACACTTTTGAGTACCTCCTTCCCTACGTAAACACTGTTGTTTACTCTCGGCATTACTCTTATTCTTTCCCTTAAGCAAGGTTAGATAGTGAGTAACCTCATTGGACCAATTCGTGTGTTACATCAAATTGTACCGTGAGTCCTTGGAAGTTTCATTGGTGCATCATTTCCTCTGGAGCTGTTCATGGGTTTTGCTTACTATTTTCATCCTTTGCTTTCACCCTTTTGTACCTTTCCCTATTGATCTTTTTTGAGCTTTCTACAAGTTTGGACCCATTCAACGGTTGGCTTTATCTGTTCTTGGTTACGGTTTGCATCATCTTAGTATCAGAGCGGAGGTTTTGTATAAGCTGTAGTTAGTTCTTCCTGAGTTCTATTATACTTTGTTTTATGTATGCGAAACAGAGCAAGTTACCGTGTTCACTTAACTACTGTGTTGTTAGCTATTCACTCTCTAAAGTGTTTATCTGAATTTCAATTTGTGAGGAAAAATGACAGATCCAAGTATGAATGTTAATGCTGGTGATAACAGTAGAGTTGTCTACCATGGACGACAATCTCAAGGAACTCTTAGAAGTATTGACGAGAGACTTGATGAGGTAGCTAACCTCTTAGTCGATCTGACCCGAGTTGTTCATGCCCTGTCTTGCTGACTCATTGAGGCCACGCAAAACACTTCACAAGCTGCTCAACTTATTAGAGGTTAGAACCCAGCTTAACCATTTCGAGGTAGAGGAGTTGGCAGACAAGTAAGGCAAAGGATAGACTTGAGAGAGCTAGATGAGGAGGAAGAAGATGAAGAGGAGCGTGTATGAGTCGCCAGAGCATCTAACCATATGAAGCTTCGGATTTCGAGTTTCAATGGATCTGGGAATGTTGACAAGTATCTGGATTGGGAAGAGAAGGTAGAGCATGTGTTTGGTTATTATTAACATGAGGATTACGAGAAAGTGAGGAGGACTACTGCTGTTGAAATTTTTGGATATGTCGCCATGTGGTGAAAGAATTTTCAGGCCATGAGAAGAAGAGAGGGGTACCGAGAGATTAATACTTAGCCCGAGATGAAGAGGGTGCTTAGAAATAGATTCGTGTCGGAGACATATCTCCAAGATACTTTCATACAACTTCAAGAGCTGAGGCAAGTAGGCCGAACTGTTGATGAATATGTTCAAGAATTCCAAATGCTTATGATAAGATGTGAAGTGGAGGAACCACCTGCCTGAATAGTTTTAAGGTTTATGATTGGGTTGAGAGGAGACATCCGAGACATTATAGAACTCCAACGATTTGACACAATAGATGAAGCTATTAGGATTGCCTAATGGGTAGAGAGGCAAAGAAGAAGCTGAGTAAACAACTAGAGTGCCGACTAGTAGACCAGGACAAGCAAGTAATGGGATACCGCTGAGTATCGAGCCGAAGAGTAAGATAGATGTCAAAGCTGAGCAGAAAAACCAGTCCGAAGATCTAATGCCAACCTGAACGTATGAGAAAGGGCAAGGGTCTAGCAAGAAGACTAGTTAGATTAAATGCTTCAAGTGCCAAGGGTTCGGACATATGGCTGCTCAATTCTCGAACCGAAAGACAATGGTCATTAAGGGAGATACCCCGAAGTTAGATGTAAAGAGTACGAATGAGGAACCCGAGGAGGAGGAGGTTCTTGCTGAGAATGAGAATGCCGAGAAAGAGTTGATCGAAGAAGACGTATATACCGAAGACTTGGACCAACTACTCATGGTTGTCTGAAGCACTATGAATGTAGAGCCTTCACGAGAAGAGGGGTAAAGAGAGAACTTATTCATATCATTTACAAGGTAAATGAACAGACGTGCGCCCTTATCGTGGACGGTGAGAGTTGCATCAATGTAGCATCGACTAACCTTGTCTCAAAATTGAGGTTGCCGATTGTTGAGCATTCGAAGCCATATAAGTTGTAGTGGTTAAGTGATAAGGGAGCATTATACGTCACTTGGCAAGTACTACTACCGATCGCTATCGACAAGTACTACTACCGAAGATTCTCTACGACATACTACCTATGTGCGCTTCCTACATGTTGTTAGGAAGACTATAGCTGTTTAATAGGAGAGTCATCCATAACGGTTATAAGAATACCTACATGTTCGAGAAGGATGATTGGAAGATTACGCTAAATCTGATGTCGTCGAGAGAGGTTCATAAGTTACAGACGAAACTTACTCGCGGATCAAAGAAAGGTCTGGCAATGAGTAAAGCCGAGCTCCGAGAGGCCATTAATGCCAATGAGTCGACCTTCCTATTGGTCAAGAAACTATTAGAAATGAAAGAATGGAACGATCTACCCCAAGAGGCGAAGAAACTATTGGATGAATATGTTGACCTGTTTCCAGAATAGTTGCCAACGAGGTTGCCTCCGACTTGAAGCATAGAGTACTATATTGACTTAGTACCTGGTACTGTACTGCCGAATAAGCCAGTTTATCGCATAAATCTTGAGCAAGCTTCTGAGCTTCAACGTTAAGTCAATGAGTTGCTGGAAAGAGGATATATAAGAGAGAGTCTCAGCCCTTGTGTTATGCTTGCACTTATAATGCCGAAAAAGGATTGAACCTGGCGAATGTATGTTGACAACTAAGCCGTAAACAAAATCACGATCAAATATAGGTATCCGATCCTGAGGTTAAAAGACATACTGGATGAATCGAGTGGAGCCAAAATTTTTAGCAAGATTGGTCTCAAATCTAGCTACCATTAAATCCGCATGAGGCCAGGAGACGGGTGGAAGATTGTGTTCAAGACTCAACATGGACTATACGAGCAGATGGTCATGCCCTTCGACTTGTTGAATGCCCTGAGCACCTTCATAAGGCTTATGAACCACATGCTGAGATATCTTATTAGGAAGTGTGTCGTAGTGTACTTTGACGACATCTTGATCTTGATCTACAATACCGACATGCTAAGTCACTGTGAACACATCGGAGCAGTCTTAGATATTCTCCATGCCGAGAGATTATTTGGCAACCTAAAGAAATGTTGTTTTTGCCAGCATGAAGTGGTATTCTTAGGCTTTGTAGTCAGTAGAGAAGGCTTGCTAGTCAATGATGAGAAGATCCGAGCAATTGTTAAATTGCTGACCCTTGTTACTTATGCTGACGTAAGAAGTTTTCATGGACTGGTTTCGTTTTATTGAAGGTTCATTAGGAACTTCAATACCTTCGTTGCACTACTTACTGAATTAACAAGGAAAAACATTGACTTCCAATGGGGAGAAAGGGAGGAGAGGAGTTTTGTTGAGGTAAAGCAGAAGTTGACCTCCACCCCAGTGTTAGTACTCCCTGACTTCGACAAAATTTTTTAGTTAGAGTGCGATGCGCCAGGCATTGGAATAGGTGCTGTCTTGATGCAGGAATGACAGCCAATTGCCTTCTACAGTGAGAAGCTCTGAAGACCTCAGTTAAATTACTCTGTATATAACAAAGAACTCTTGGCACTAATTCAAGCACTACAAGTGTGGTAGCACTATCTATTGTCGAGAGAATTTGTCATTTATACTGATCACGAGTCATTGCGATACCTTCGGAGTTAGACCAAATTGTCCAAGCGGCAGGCAAGATGGGTTGAATTCCTTGAAGGATTCAATTTTGTGATCAAGTACAAGTAAAGAAAGTGCAACGTAGTTGCGGATGCTCTATCAAGGAGGCATGCGCTCTTATTAGAACTACAGACTAGACTGTTTGGTTTTGCAAGTATAAAAAAACAATACTCTGAGAATCCACACTTTGGACCAATAATTTCAAGATGCATGGATAGGAGAACAATAGACGAGTATTATGTGCAGGATGGCTATTTATTCCAAGGAGGAAAACTGTGCGCCAACTTATTCCCTATGGGAATTATTAATTAGGGAATCCCATGGCAGAGGACTCTCCGGACATTTTGAAGAGAGAAAGACCTATGAACTAGTGAATAGCCGATTCTTTTAGCTGAGAATGCGAAGAGATGTACATCGAGTGGTCAAAAGTTGTACTACATACAAAAAGGCCAAGTGTCGAGCTGAACAAGGCAAGGCGATGCCCCTACCTATTCCGACGAGGCCGTAGATTGAACTAAGCATGGACTTTATTTTTGGGCTACCAAAAACTACCTAAAGAAAAGATTCTGTGATGGTCGTTGTAAATCGGTTTAGTAAGATGGCACACTTCATGCCTTATGCTAAAACTAATGACGCTTCGACTATTGCTTCTCTTTTCTTACAAGAAATTGTGTGGATGCACGACATGCCAAGGAGTGTAGTCTCCAAAGAGACCAGAAGTTCTTAAGTCATTTCTGGAGAACCCTATAGCGTCGATTGGGAACCAAATTACTCTTTAGTACATCTTGTTACCCTTAAACTAATGGCCAAATAGAGGTAGTTGATTGTACTTTAGGTTCGTTACTTCGAGCTGCAGTTGGTAAGAACTTGGTCGATTAGGACGTCTGCCTACCAGTGATCGAGTTTGCTTACAACCGAATCGTACATGACACCACTAAGAAGACCCCCTTTGAAGTGGTTTATGGATTCAATCTTGAGTTGCCCCTCGACTATGCCCCTATACCCGCACTCGCGCAAGAGGACCCCAATGCCTTGGCTAGGGCACAATCCCTTCAGCACATCTATGATAAGGTCACTTAGCACATTGACTAGGCTGCTAGAAGAATGCGTGAAAAAACCAAGGGTCGGTCAATAAAACAATTTCAGCTGAGAGACTTGGTATGGCTACACCTCAGCAAAGAATGGTTCCCGAACAAAAGGAGAAACAAATTATCTGTAAGAGTGCAAGGACCTTTCAGATTCCTCTAGAAAATCAGCGACAACGCCTACAAGTTAGGACTACCTAAGGAATATGGGGTTTTTGACACCTTCAACATCGTCAATCTTGGTCCATATCACCCTGATAGAGAATTGAGCAATGAGCGAATACCATTCGAATTTGATCCCAAATCCAAAACAACCCAGTGGGAATGATGGGAATCAAGCTACGAGCCGGGCTTAAGGATTAGAGGGGCTAACATGACGAATCCTCATATTCCAACCAACCCTTACCAAGGCCGAGTACCTCCTTGTTGAGTCACCTCTAACGCCATGTCGTATGATCACCCATTGTTGTGTAGTATGCCGAGTTAACGATTACTTTCTATTGCCAAGTCGTCTAATTACTCGGCCTCTTCCTTGCTGAGAAACCGAGAGAGAAAGCCGAACTAACTAAGCCATCCCTGCTTGGACAAACCCATGCGTTCGTACTTTTTGTCCACATCTCCTAACAACCTTACCAATGTCGCATCGCTACGTATATAGTATCATATGTAGAATCTGTAGTACTAATGATTATTTTCCTTGTATATTCATTTTTGCTCCTTTATAACATGTATATTGCCCTCCTTAGGAAATGTCCATTTTGTCTTTTCCCTTTTGGGTAAGTTACCCTAGTTTATAGGTATAAATACCTTTATACTTGTAGTTGTAAGAGATCAGATAATCTTCAATACACTTTTGAGTACTTTCTTCCCTACATGAACACTGTTGTATACTCTCGGCATCACTATTATCCTTTCCCTTAAGCAAGGTTAGGTGGCGAGTAACCTCATTGGATCAATTTGTGTGTCACATCAAATTGTGCCGTAAGTCCTCGAAAGTTCCATTAGTGCATTATATCCTCTAGAGCTGTTTGTGAGTTTTGCTTACTATTTTCATCCTTTGCTTTTACCCTTTCGTACCTTTCCCCATTGTCCCTTTTCGAGTTTTTTGCAAGCTTGAACCCATTCAGCGGCTGACCTTGTTTGTTCTTTATCATGGTTCGCATCACTAAGGGCATGCACTCTTACTAATCCTATATAGCCAAATAAATCCCAAGGGTAGTTGTACTCCATGTTCACCATATTAGTAGTGTGCTCTAAAGAAGGGACACTAACTACTTTAGGGGTTGTAGGCGTGTCTTAACCTTGATTATGAGCATCTATTGAATTATTAGACTGAGTATTGTAGGAAGCAATGTTGGATATGGTTACCTTTAGAGATGACAGCAAATGAATAGAAAGAAGGAAAGGAACTATTTTAGATGAAAGTATGAATTAACAACCAAGTCTCTAAGGGTGATTAATAGAACTTAATTATGCCTATTTTATAGTTAGATTTTATAACACTTTTATAAACTTTTTTAGTGTATTTTAGTATAATTGAGTACTTTATTATTAATATTTTATTTTGGTACTTTAATACACTAATTTGTATATTTTTTACTGGAAAAATGTGCAAAGTTAGAAAATATAAACATGATAATGAAAGGACTCAAATTTGCAAGGAGAAGGAAATTAAATACGAAAGCTTCATGGAAACACACATTAGCTATGGTCCAACCAATATAGACCGTGTACTTACAATAATCTTACATGTTGTGTACTCTTCAAAACCCAACCTATGTATCTCTTATTCCAAATGAGATTTGAAGCACAGAAAGACCACATGTAAAGATCATGGCCATGGTTCTAGGGGGTAGTCATTCCAGATTTTGCAAAGAATTGAAGTCATTCAAGAAAGATACAATCATACCCTACAGGCCCACTTTTAGATGTGATTCCTTATACTATAAATAGAGTAAAGGAGAAAGAAAAAAAAAAGATGTAGACATTAGATTAAGGTTTTAGAGTAGTTTTATTTTTTTTCTTTTTTGGATTTCAACATAAAAAATAATGGGAGATGATATTTGATCTTGAATCAATGATTAGAAACCTTTATAAGTTGTTTCATTCTTCTTATCGTATTCTTGATTTGGATTTTTTTCCCTATTATTTCTTTTATGCTTTATTTGATATTGTTAATTGGATTTTTAGATTATTATTTAATGCATTATGTTTATTGTTTAAGTCTTTAATTCTTTAATATGACAACATGTATTTTGATTATATTGGAATACACATTAATTAGGATTGACTCACGAAACCTTTTCTAATTATTTAATGTGAATTTAATGATCTAGATTAAAGAAGACATAACATATGTCTTTTAATTTAGTTAAGGTTTAGGAACAATGAGCTTCATGTAAATATCACAAAAGGATGGAAAAAGAAATACCCTTAAGCTATAAAAGCAAGCATGACATAGGATACTCATTTGGGGTAATGGTTAACTTTGATGATGAATGTGAAGCTCTAAGAGAAATTTTTAACAAGGTGCCTCAAGGATTTGAACCACCTTAAGAAAGGAGTAGAAAGTGTCCAGCTAATAGTGTTAAACAAAAGAGTTTATTAGGAGGGAACTATAGTTTTGGTATCCTTTATTTTATTTTGTTTTATTTTGCTTTAGTTAATTACTCCACTTGTAATTATTTTTTATCTAATAGCTTACACTAAATTTTTGGAGCTTTTAACTATTTCATCTGTTTAGAGTCTATTTGTAGTTTAGTTATTGCATTGCAAGGATTAAGTGGTAAGAATTTAGCTAAGAATGGTTAAAGAATCAAGATGAGCAAAAGATTTGAGAGGATCATGGTTGAAAAATACACTTATGATCTAGGGTATAGTACTCTTGGATCACATTAAGGATTTGGAAGGAAAAAAAAAAAAAGAAAGAAGACTACGTACAAGAACCATGCCTATAGTGCTAGGCATATTCCTATCATCAGTTAAGTAAAATAAATAAATAAATAAAGTATTGAGAGAATCATGGGTAAATACCATATTGAGGTCTTCAACCATGATCTTCCTTACATGAATAAAATTTTTAAGTTTTCCATAACTTTATTTTTCAAAAAAAAAAAAAAAAACAAAAGGACAAAGAAAAACCTACCATGTCTACTAAGTCATTTCGTCAATCAGAAGGATGAACATTAGAGATAAACTTGCCAACTTGTGTATTTTATCTTACATCTTTTGTAGTTAATAAGGGATTAGCCTTACTAATTTTAATGTTATTTCTGTGCAAGAGGAGCAATGGTAAGATTTTATCATCATCTTTTTAGCTGTTTATATTTTCTTTCTTTTTTTCTTTCTTTTTTTTTTTTTGTAAGGCCTGTATGAACTTTAAAGGGTATAAGGAATCCTGTAACATGGGAGGTTCAAAATTTAGTGTCAAAGCTTAAATCAAGAAAGTTTTAGTTTCCTTTATCTATTTTCTATTATTTTCTCCTATTATTTTTGTGCTTGTTATTAATTATTTGTACATTAGAGACTATCGAGCCTGTTTTTTCGGTTTCTTTTTTTTAAAAAAAAAAATTAATTTCCATATTTCCGATTAATACTAAACCCTAACTCATTTAATATTAATCCTCAACTAAAGAAATTGAGAAATTCTGGTTTTTTTATTGAAAAATTTTTGGAGTCGCCACCCGATCGAAGTTGGGAAAAAAGGAAGAAAACCGTAATCAATTGGATTGATTGATTACGATTTAACTACCAATCTTTAATTTTAATTTTAATGAAGAATCAGAGGGTTCTGAATTCGAGGGCTAATCTATTAAACGCTAATGGGTACCACCATCTATTCACCGAAATTAGGTTTATTCTTCTAATTATAATATTTTTTAAAAATAAATAAATAATTAAAAGGAAAAGAACTTAAGTTTCTACATATTTTATCGTCGCCTCGAAGGTGCTTATGTACTCGCTAGTCAGGATCAGACGATCGTAGTTCTTTTCAAAAACTTTAATATGTTGGTTTGTTTTAATTTTTGAAAACCAACCGAGTTTACGTTATTATCAATTTAGTTTTTCAAAAAGAATGTAAAGGGCCCTAATCCTTAAGCGTTTTATTTTATAAAAAATGCTCTAATAATCTTTTTTTTTTTTTAAAAAAGTCTTTTATTAATTTTTATTTAAAGAAAAAACAACTTTCTATATAGCAAACCAAATCTTAAGATATGACCAATCCTAACAATCCTAAACTAATGCATATAACTACTTACCAAAACCAAAATAATTCCATATAATATACTTATATCAGAAAAAAACCTATACTGACATGTGCATATATTATATTAACTAACAAAATATAACGATCCATATATAATTAAAACTAATCTTAATGGTTACTAATTTAATGTTCATGTCCACATCTGGATACCTGTGATTAAATAACCGTTTTACTTTAATTTTTACCTAATCTAAATAACATTAGAAATCTAATACTAAAAACATATCCTATTCTATCCACATATCCATATATACCATGTAAGGATATAATATAATACAATACAATATAATGTAATAATAAAAACAATATAAAATAAGTTGAACCAAACCTGATTGTGGTTGAAAGATTAAGGGACGTACGTATATTGCTGGACAGCAACTGTGTTGTAGCGACGGTGTAATGAGTGAGTGTTCGAAGTGTGTGCTGTGTCGCTTGTGGTGTCTCATGCGTATAACTGGTGCAAGCATGGACTGTCGAGTGGCTGATCGGAAACTTGGTTGAGTGTTCTGTCACTCGCTAGAGATTATCGTGTGGTGTTTGTAATTCGTGTGAGAGATGTGCTGTGGAGAATTGGAAGCATGTGTATTGGTTGTCCTCAGCAGGGTCGAATGTAGCTTAGGAGAGAGTCGTGGTGCTGCAATAGAGGTTGTCGTCGGTACTGCACGTGGAGGCTGCAGTGTGTGAATCTGGTGTAGTGTGCTATGTTGGAGTCAAACTACTGGAGTTGTGTCAAACGTTGGGCGCAAGGCTCGTCAATGGAGTAGAGCTATATGCGTACTATGAGTGTTAGGTCACTTGGTCGAGGCTGTCATCGTATTAGGCAGTAATGGCATAGAGTACAGGAGTGGCTGGCCGTGCTGCAGCGAGTCGCGCATCCGAAGCATGCGAGGAAGACAGAATGCAGGCCGTCGGTGGTCAATAGTGTACTCGCGTGCTATCTTCAAGCATGTTCGGTCTTGGAGTGTTGTGGTGTTCTCGGATTGCAACGTGCTGCTGATTAGCAAACCACAGTACGTATGGAGCCGGTATTTGGTTGATGAGTTAGGGTATACGGTTGTTAGACTTGAGATCTGCCGAAGTGAAGTTAGGTGTTTTTAGCGAGACTCGAACCCATATCTTCAACCTAATTGCATATCAAATACTCCAATATTTATCCGTCAGGCCATTAGCCTATGTTTCGACATTTAATACAATTAAATTATACTTAAACACTCGATTACCTAAAATAATTTTTAACTAAGCTAAACTAAAATGATTAACTCTAAAATAATTTACTTTCTAAAAAAAATCTAAAAAAATCTTTTTAACTTTTCTTTTTCTCATCATTTTTTTTTGTATTTTCATCATTTGTTACTTTTTATTATTTTTATCTTTTATTAATTTTTTTGTTATTATTTTTATTTTTGAATTAGGACCCTTTTTGTAAAAATAAAAATTAAGACTACAGAAAAGCAAATTAGTGGAGTTGATTGGAAAAAATAAAAAATAATAATAACATAAGTTGGTAAGGATTGATCTTGATCCCTCAAAAGAGTAAGATTTTTTCCGACTACTAACCTAAGGAAAGTGGTTGATTAAAATTGGTAAGAATTAGTATTGGTCCCTTAAAAGAGCAAGATATTTTCTTGCTACCAATGTGATAATTAAAATGGTATGGATTAGCTTTGATCCATTAGAAGAGCGAGGTTTTTCCCAATGCTAAAGTAATTCTGCTTAAATGAAAAATTGAATTGAATTGAAAAATACTCTAACTAAAAATTGAAAAAAGTAAGGAGATAATCAAGAAATTGGCTGATGTAACTTGCATTTGTTTTTAATTATTGCACGTAGAGAGTGAAAGAGGAGAGTGCATAAATGATGAGGTTTATGTTTATTTTGATTTCCAGTTTAATCTTTGTTTAAATGATGATGTCTAACTCCAATTTGCATGGATTAATTGTTGAATTCTAATATAACTTCTATAGCCAATACATGTATTGTGTAATTGTATTTTAAGGACATATAAATATGGTTTAGTGAAATTCCACGAAATAAAAAGTTACTAGAGTCTTCAATTTTGATATTTATAAGGATAAAATTTGATGGAAGAGTATGTGCTCTTGGTCCTAAATAATCTATTGTGATATTACCTTTGGTTTTATAATTTGAACTTTCAATAAATTTTTATTCTTAAGATTTTTTCATTATTTTATTTATTTTACTTGAGGATAAGTGTAGACACCTTATTTTTTCCAATTTTTTATTATTTCAAATAATTGAGCTAAGTTAATAAATAAATAGAAAAAAAATATAATAATAATAAAAAAACGAAAATTAAAAGAAAAAAAATAAAATTTAAAAAAAATCGAGTCAAGTCATAGCGAGTGGAGTCATAAGTCAAGTCATGTTGAATCGAATTGAGTTGGATTGTCGGATTAGGTGATGATATGGATTTAATTAATTTTGGGCCAGATTCATTTAGTTTAAGGACTTACATCAAATTAGGGATTTATTGGGCTAAATTATAGTAGATTGGATCAGGCCTTGGAAGAATAAAAAAATGCCCAAAATAATTAGGATTTCTAGAAGTTAAGGTAAATTTTGGAAGAATCGCAATCAAATCCTTCGTATCTTTGATAGAAAGATTCGATTTTGAACTTATAAATAACACGTTGGCCAGAGATTCGAAGGACGATTTTTTTAAAAATCACACTCCTACCCAAAACACCACCTCATGTAACTCCACATACACTACTACACACCACCGCAAACCACCACACACCGTACACCGCTGCACACCACTGTTGCACACCACTACAACAACAACCACAATCATTGTATAACACCGCCAGTGATCGGCCACGCACGCATATACTCGCTAGTGTACGCCTAGTCACGATCCAAACGTCCCTTCATTGACGCATCAACCATTACACTCGTGATAAAGGAAAACAACAGCCGATTTAGTAACCATCATGCCCGTGATAACTGGAAACAGCAGCTGATGCCCTCGATCACGTCCATGATAAGTAAAAATAGAAGTCGACATACCCTCGATCCTACTCGTGACCATTCAAAAACAGTGTTCGATGCGCAACTCAATTTGTAGGTAAAATTTCTTATTTTGCTATTTTTATTTTATTAGTTAATTTAATTGTTTTTTTACTAACTTATTTATTTATTTTTATTAGTGCAGGATTTTACTGTTTTTGTATTGCGTGTTTCTTTTTAGATAATCTCAGTTTTTAATAAATTAAGCTCAATTGCATTTTTAGCAAGATCATGTTTTTTTTTTTTTTTTTGGAAAATAAACGAATCTAAATCATGTTTTAGAAGTTAGCATTTAGAAAAGATACTTTTTAACACATAAGGGTTTTGGAGAAATAAGAAAAATCTTAAATTGAGTTTTTCCAAAAGATTTAGTTAATTAGGGTTTTTTTATTTAATTAAAAAAAATTAGATTTCTTAGGGTTTTTTTTCTTAAAATAATAAATTGATAAAAAAATATAAACTTAGCTCGGTTTTCGAAATAAAAATAACCCACTTACCAAATATTTTATAAAAAGAGAATTACGGCCAGTTTCATCCCGATTAGTAGGTATGTAGGCATCTTCGGGGCAATCGTTAAAAAATAAAAAAAAAATTTACTTTTTTTAGAAATTCGTAATAAAAAAATAAAAAAATCATTTTTAGTTATTTTTACTTATTTAGATCTATTTTTAATATTTTTAGAAAAATTACAAAAAGCCCATCAATTTTTTTTAATTTTCACATGGTTTAACCTTCGAACTTGATTTTTCTGGTTTAGCGACTCCATTTTTAAAAAAATAATAATAATAATTTTCTTTTCCTTAGTTTAATGTTGAGTGATCTATATTAAGCGGACTGAATTTAATATAAGTTAAATTAAAGAAATCAAAATAAGGCTTGACAATAAGCAATAGTTCAAATGTGGGGGAATTTAATAGAACTTAATTGTGCCTATTCTATAGATAAATTTTACAGTGCTTTTATAGATTTTTTAGTACAATTTTGGTGTAATTTAGTACTTTATTTGTTAATATTTTATTTCAATGTTTTATTACACTAATTTGTATATTTTTAATAGGAAAAATATGTAAAGTTGGAAAATCTATACATGATGATGAAAGCAAGCGAAATTGTAAGGAGAAGGAAACTACATACGAGAGCTCTATGGCCATACACCATAGTCGTCGTCCAACCAATATAGATCGTGTACTTGCAATAATCTTACACACCGTGTACTCTTCAAAACCTAAGCCGTGTTTCTCTTATTGTATACGAGAACTGAAGCATAGAATAACTACATGCAAAGACCATGGTCATGATTTTAAGGTGTAGTAATTCCAAAGTATGATTAGAAAGAATTGGAGTAATCCAAGAAAGATACAATCGTACCTTACGGGCTCACTTTTAGATGTGATTCATTGTACTATAAATAGAAGGCCTTGTAAATAAAATAAATGAGGAGAAAGAAAAAGAGATGTAGACAAGAGAGAGAAGACACATTACATTAGGAATTCGAAGTAGTTTTATTTTTTTCTTTTTTGAATTTTAACATTGAAAATAATGGGAGATGAAATTCGATCTTGAATTAAGGATTAGAACTCCTTATAGGTTATTTCATTCTTCTTATCATATTCTTAATTTGGATATCGTTTTCATTGTTAATTCTTTTATGCTTTATTTGATATTGTTTATTGGATTATTAGATTATCAGTTAATGAATTATACTTATTGTTCAAGTCTTTAATTCCTTAATCACAACAACATGTATTTTGATTATATTGGAGTACATGTTAATTAAGATTGAGTCATGAGATCTTTTTTAATTGTTTATTGCATACTAGATGATTTAGATTAAAGAAGAAATTCAATTAAGGTTTAGGAATTAGAGAGGATTGATTTAGTTTATCACTTATTTAGCAATAAATAGGATAAATTGCTTAATCCTGGGTATTGTCCTCGCAAGAAGTAATTCTTAAAGCTTGATTTTCTTAAAACTAGACATGTTAAAGACATCTTTATTATCATTAATTGGTATTCTAATTAGCTAGTTTGCAATTGAATTTTTTAAGATGTTGAATATTCTAAATGATTTATTTGGTTAATTTAGTTTTAGAATTTAATTATTTAATAAATCTCTTATTTTAATAACTTAGATTTAGATGGAACCAATACTATTAAAAATTAGGCATCAATCCCTATGGGTTCAACCTAGTTCTTATAAATTTTATTATTGTATATGCAACCTAGTGCATTTATTAATAAAAGTATGCTTTTGTTATAAAAAGTAAAGTTAGGTCAAGTATATCGATGATACTGAGGTTTAACCAGTCACTAAAGGAGAATAATGGAGGAAGAAGAAAAAGAAAGGAAAAAAATGAAGGAATAAATAGTACAAGCATTGAGATTCGTATCGATTATAGATATCTTATAACCGTATGATAGTGCTCTTCTTAAAAGGTTGAATGGTTAGGATTTAAGATCACTGTATACAAAGCACATGGTAAATGTCATGTCAACACTAATATTAATGAATGGAATACAAAGTGCTAGTGACTAGATGTAATCATTCCCCTATACACAAATTAGGGACAAGTTGGTACTAATAAAGATCACCTACAATCTTATAGGTGTAAGGCCAAAATAGCAAACTTGGAGTAAAAGAAGGTTGGATGCCTCTACTTTATACTATGCGGGCTCTAGGAATGTAATTGCAAGACGATATGATGCACCATGTTACTCACCTTAGTATTGCTACTAAAGAGAGCCAAGGGGCAAATGTTGATACGGATTTTGATCCAAAGGTATTGGAGACCTCTAGGTGATCTAGAGAGCTAATGTCTAACCTCCTAAACTTAGTATCTAACCTCCCTCATTATCTCCGAAACCTCTTTAAGGGATTGGTAGATTAGACAAAGGTTGTCAAACTTGTACTTTTATCTAGAATTGTTAAAGGCTCAATAAAATCGAAACATAGACAACCCATATAAAATAATTTTAAAAAACTATAGATATGTTTAAAGTAGTTATAAACTTAAGATATATGATAAGAAAAAAGAAATAAAAAATTTAAGTTGTTTTTCTATTAAAAAATTCTTAATCTATAATCTAACATTTATGAAGTAAGTACGAGTAGGGTTGAAAACAATTTTTTTCCCCATAATTTTGTTTGAAAAAAGTAATGAATTAAAAAAAAAAAAAAACTAAATGTTTCAACTCATCCTCATTAATTGAATTTATCGAGAAAGATTACTTTTTATTAGGCCAAGAGGTGGATAGTGAGATCTCAAATCAACTTATTGGAAAGATGATGAGAAAGCCTATTACTCACTTAGAACCACCTAGCATAAAAAAAAAAAAAAAAAACGTCCTTGTTGAGACAAAGGGCTTGACTTCTATCGAGTTAACATCGAGGGAGAATTGTATAAAATTAAATATATAATTTTTCTCATTAGCTATTCTACTAGAGCTAAAACCCAAATGAAAGCTATGAATATTGAAAAAGAGAATAGGAGAAAGAGAAAGAGAAAGAGAAAGAGAAAGAGAAAAATTAGAATAGGATAAGGAAAATAATTAAATACCTTAATAGTTAATGTGATAATGGAACCTCGGTTATATTTTTCTATTTTTAGCCCATTCAACTCATATATGCAAATCCAGTAAATTTGATTAAAAACATAAGTTTCTACCAAGTTTGATATGTAAAACTGATTGGAAACGTACAAGAAAATGATTTTATACACGAGCTAATTTGAAAGAAACTCTTAAAATCGTAAACTCGTAAAATCACATGAATAAAATCATAATTTTGAAAACTATGGATTGGGTAATAGATAAGCTCATATTAGAGCTATATACATAAAAAGATCAAGATGGCCTTGAATAGGTAGGAAAAGGAGCAAGGAGCTCGTGAAAGACTTAATCCAACCACTGAGAGTTAAAAGTCAGATATTGGTGTGAGTGGTAGGGATTATTACACAAATAACTATCCATAACTCCGCAACAATTGACCCACATTCCAAGAATTTAGGGAATAGTCTGTGATTCAAAATTCCTGATATAGAGATTTTAGAGGCAACAGTTGCTACCTTCATATTCATTTTGATCCAAATCTTAATTAATATCAAAGTAGCTACACTGAGTTGCCCTAGCACCCCTATTACCTAATCTCTTCGTTTTTACAAGCTTAAATTCAATTGACCAACCTCACTTCCCTTTCAACCAAATTCCACCTTCAACATTATTTATTTCCATAAAGCAGCTTATGGGTGTCACTTCTGTATGTGTTTTTTCGACCAACCATGTGGTGGCTTGGCCTTCGTCGTGGTGGGGAATGAAAGAGAAGCTAGAGTACGCTCCATAATGGAATTAGATATGAGTTTATAAGAGAGATGGAAGATAAGGCTTGAATAGCAATTTGCAAATATAAGCTTATGTTTATTGGGCAGATTGAGAAAGTTCATCCCTTGGACACGAGTTGGGAGTGTAAATGCATACGTATATGTCATCTTTGCTAAGGCTTAGTATTGATCGATGGTTTACTATCCTTCCTTCCTTATTCTGGCTTTGTGTTCATCCATAAGTACATGTTAGTAAATATAGATGACCATAAAAAATTTTAATTAAGTTAAAGTAGTAAATTATATATTTTGATAAAGTTGGGATAGTAAATACGACATTAACAGTATTTTAAGTTCGAAACTTTTTATTCCCATCACAAATATTTGTAAAAGTCTCTTTCAACCTTTAAGTAGTCTTGAAGATTTTATTTTATAAAAGTCGTACTTATTTAGCGATGAAGAATGGTTTAGGATTTGATTATACATTTTGAAACTTTTCATATGCTGTTGACAAATCCTAAAAAGTGTCCAAACGTATCTTTAAAAAGATTAAGACTCAGTTTATAAAATAAAAATGGTTTAGAACTTGAAATGACCAGAAAACTTTTCGCAATAGAACCTTACCAAGGTCCCATTCACCATGTCTACGGATATATTCTCCCTCGTGAATGGCAAGTCAACTAGCATTAACATAACGACAGTTTTACATTTTCTGCATCACGTTGTGCTGATTTGAGCTGGAGATTGGCCTATAAAATTTCATTAAAATATAATTGCTGAATTAAAAAATAAGGTAAAATAATAATAAAAAAAAAAAGTTCAAAAAGTGGTGATAGACAAAAGTCTGACCACCGAATAGGTACATAGCCACTCACCATCTACACTAAAAAGGGAAAGGAAAAATAGGAAGAAAATTATACAATTTCGTTTTTTCTTTTAGAGAGAAAAGTAAAGAGAAAGGAAAGTAAGTGAAATTGCTTTCATGGGTCCCACTAAAATTTTTAAGTGGAGAGAAAAAGAAAGGAAATGGAGAAAAGTTTTGTAATTATCAATTGATCTCTCTTTTTTATTTACAGTTTCTTCTTCTTATTATTTGTTGTGGGTATTGGCAATTTACTACAATATTAATTTTTATCTTGCCAATAATTAGTTTTCCTTCATTTTCTTTCCTTCCTCTAACCAAACATATACAAAGAAATTAAATCCCTAAATTCTTTCCTTCCTCTCAATCCCTTTTCTCCAATTCTTTTCCTGTTTCACAAACATAATGGTACGGGGGTTGAAGGTGGTGGTTGGAGGAAAAAATATTATAAAATTAGTTTTTTTTTTTTTCACATTATATTTTTTTTATTTGAGCTATTCAACATTTGAAAATGAATAAAATAACTCATTCATTAACTATTGTGAAAGTTTTAAACCCGTGCAATTAAATTACCAAATTTCCTTTATCTCTTTCATTTTTTATAAATATTATATATTATATTATTAAAGAGATAGAATGAAATATACTTTATCTCATTATAAGGTCAGTATTTATACTATTGAACAGAAATTAGTTTAATACTTTTCTTTTGATTAATTACTAAAAAAAGATTATGATTTTGTTAAAATTTTAACCACGTATCTATGTGGATCTTTCCCCAAGTGTGGTAACCGCAACTTGCATTTCCAAAAGATGGTGTTACAGAAAAGGACATTGCTAAAAGTGACCACTTTGCAATATGATGTAACCCTTTAGAGAATATTAATTTAACTGAGCAATATTTTTATTCTTTTTCTTTTTAATAAATAAATACAGCACATATAAGACACATTCATGATGCCCATACACATCATTTTTCCATTTCGGCCTTTCAAATTGACACGTAAATGCATTTCATAATCATCCACGATTATCCACGTATATGCAGAAATAAGAGACGAATGCTTTCGCCACAAAGCACTTAACTTTTTTTTTTTTTTCCTTTTTTCTATTAGCGTTTTTATAATGGTAGATCCATCGTTGCCAACTACCATATAATAGGAGTAAGAAAAAAAAAAAAAAACCTGTAAATCACATATCGAATCGAAAATTGAACTGAATAAAAAAATTAAATTTTTTACGAATCGTTTAGTTTACAGTTCGATTTGATTATGTATAAACGGTTCGTGATTCGATTTGAGAAAGTAAACCAAATCGTACTTTTCTGTTTTAAATTGAACCAAACCGTTAATCTTTATAAATTTCATTAAATTTTTCATATCTTGTTATTCTTTATTATAATTTTATGTTAATTATTAAGATTAAATTAAGTAAATTTTATTTGAAATTTCATATTTATTAGAGATAAAAATATTTAGTAAAAAATTGATACAAACAGTTCAAACTGTAGCCAAACCGAATCAAACCGATTTTAATTTGATTCAAAAAATTTATGAATCGAACCGTATGATTAGATTCGACTTAAAAAAAAAATCGAACCGCTATATTAAGTTCGATTCGATGATGAGAGGCGAACCGTACCAAACCAAATCACATCCATCCCTATCATCTAATATCATACCAATAAAGCTATTAGGGCCGGCTTATTTTGAAGATCGAAAATAATGAGTAATAGAAAATTATGATTTGAAAATAGTTATTATTTAGAATATCATCTAATCTCATTGTTTATTTCGTATAAATCTCTATTAAGGAATAACTTATTTTATTTTTTGCTTCATATAATGTATCACACTTTGGAGTTTGCAATAAAATAAAAGTTTCATTGCTTAACCATTCTATAAAAGTTACCATAGTCTTCACCACCACATTGCAATCCCATTACATTACTACTATTACATCACCATTACTTATCCCAGCAACGATACTACTAATACCACCATTATAATTAGAGGTGTATAAACGAGCTTTGAGTTAGGAGTTAACCAGTTTAGCCTACTTAAAAAGCAAATCAAGACCGACTGTTTTAGCTCTTTAAAAAGCAAGTTATATGAATTTGGTCCATTTAATCCATGAGTTGAAATGAGCTTATTCAAGTTGACCCACTTAGCCTACTTATATCTTTAACTCATGGGCTGACCCATTTAGCTTACTTAAAAAGCGAGTCATGGTTGAGTGTTTTTTACCTATTTAAATAGCGAACCAAATGAGCTTGGTAAGTTTAACTAGCAAGACAAAATAAGTTAGTCCTAATTGATCCATTTAACACGCTTGCATACGTCTAATTATAATCTTATACCACCATTACCATTTTCATCAGTACCATTACTTTTGCCACTACTGTCACCAATCATTACCGTTGCCAACATTATGGCAACAGTGATGGTGATGTAGTGGTGGTGGTAATGGGTGATAGGTAGTGTTAGTTAGTAATAGTAATGATAAAATGGTAAAAAAAAATAGTTGCGATGTTGTAATTTTGATAATCGTAAAGTTGTCATGTAATTGTAAGATTTGTTTTCTATCCCTATCAAATAATTAATACCACCTTACATAAGTATCAGTTATTTGTAATAGAAAAAGGAAAAAGAAAAAAAAGACTCCTAAATTATGAACCCTGTTTTTATGATTTTTTGTATTTACAAACTCTACGGCATTAGCTGTATTTGGCTGGCTTACGATGCATCCAAAGTAGCTTTCTTCTTCTTGTAAACCATACGTTATTATAATTGAAAATCAAATGCAATTCTTAATTCACGAATTTCAAGAAAAATATTAAAATATAAATTCATATTTATCTATAAAATGATAAAATTATCTACGTCTTTAAGATTTAAAAATTGAAAGCTTTTTGTGTTTTACCTTCTATTTTTCTTTAATTCAAATTTTTTTAAAGTGAATTAGTATATTATCCGATTAAAAAAAAGAAAAAAAATATATATTTCTACCTAGAGAACTTAGATAGATCTTATATAAATCGAATTGGATCAGACGGATCAATCAAATTTTTTAAGTCATCGTGAATGGGATTAAAGGGGTAATATGAAATAGTTTTATAATTAGGTCTAACAACGTCGTGCCCAACAAGTTTGAAGCGGCAAGATTTGGTGCCTCTCCCTAAAGTTGAACCTTAGACCATCGATATGTCTATGTAACGTGTAATCAATTTGCTTCGGACAGTAAAGCCCATGTTGTACACAAAAGGCTTACCAACAAGGTCCATCATGAAGATGCGTTTTCTTTTTATTACTCGGCCTTCTACTCTTGGTGGGTTTTACTAACAAGAAACTATCTAGGTTGGCTAGCCTAGCGAAAAGCATGACTCCCTTGCCATACGTAACTTATAAGTACACCTTTTATATTTATTTTTATGTATTTAATCTTTTATTTTTGAAATTGAGTAACTAAATTCTAAATCTAAAAAAAAGAAGAAGAAGTATATTTGAGGTTCTACATGATCATGCTGTCCTTGATTTTATATATTATAAGGTTTTAATATGTTATCCAATAGAATTTAAAATATATATATTTTTTAAATTTAAGGATCTCTCAACTTTTATGTATTTTAAGTTTTTGAAGTCATTATCGTACTTAATCTCTATAGTTGGTAGAGTGATTGAATTATTGAGCCTTTGAAAAAGTGCAAAGGGCCTATGGAATAACGACTCCAAAGTCTAAAAAACCTTTGGGGGCCAAGCAAAGGCGACCTACAAAACAAATAGGAGTGAGTCAAATCATCGAGGATTGTTTGCTAAGGCTACTCCCATGCTTAAATTAGTTTCAAGAAGAGGAAGGATAAGAGGGTAAAAGATGATTCTAATAGAAAGGGCATTAGGTTACATTGGTTCTCATTACCTTCAAATGGGGGAGGATTGAAATATTTATAGTTAAGGTTATGAAGTTCAATCACTTCAAAGCTTACCACTTATAACGTATAACATTTTGTCTTAGGTTTTAAGGGCTTAAGGTTGGTAAGATACCGTGATACAGCTAAGGCATGATTACTTCGAGCCTTGTTTCTGTCTTCTTACCTTTAATGCTTTGTGAGCAATATATAGTTAGCTATGTGAGCCTTCCTTTGGGGGTAAGGGCAGAGGAAGTGGGGTATGGGAGGGGGGTAGTGGTACTTTTATCCATGAAGTTGCATTTAATTCATTGTAGATATTGTATAGATGGATGTGTGAGTTTCCATCATATGTTGTGTAGTTGTTGCTAAGCTATGTCAAGAGGTTTGCAACTAATGAAGCATGGAAGTTATGTTTATTCTTCTCAAAACCATTCATGGGGAAACAACCTGAGAGAGGTTGGCCTAGCATTAGAGTACTATGCTCAAGATTGGGAAGGTTAAAGTAAGAGTCAGGGAGCTCGGCTTGTGAGTCAAGAAGGTTGGCCTCGACCTTAAGGCCTATGTCTAAAATCAGCCACCAACAATCCTCCTTCTAATTGTATCAATACTTTATATAAGGAAAGGAGAAATTATTATGTAATTTCCACTTATACGGTATAGTACTTATTTCACTATTTACCATGCTAAGTTTCCTTATTTGTTAAATGTTAACCATGCAATAAACAAAGCTTAAACCTAAACATTAATAGCTAATTCATTTGTTTTAATATATAATTAGTATTATCTAATAGGTCCTTGCTGTCACGCCCCGAACAAGAAGAGTCATAACAGTCCCGCCGTGTAAACTAATCTAAGATAGAAGCTGACCTCACAGCTGCTATCGTAGACGCAGTTTACACAAGGCGCACAACTCAACCAGCTTGAAACGTCTGTTCTGACATCTGTTAATATCCAAACCTGTGGTAGAGCTTTAACAAAATACTTGTTCTATACAATCTGTAGTTTAGTACTACAACAGTAATTATACAACATTTCACGTCCAAGGGTAAAGATTACAATCAGAGTCTTTTAAAAACTACAGGTTATACGATTTATATACAATAAGTTAGAAAACTAGTGGGCTCCCAAGGAATTCCCATTTAGTTTTCTTCAAAACTTAAAGACAAAGCAAAAGCTCAGGTTCAGTTAAATTCCTCGTTCCTCACTTTCCCACACAGCAGCACACTAACCTGAGAACGTTGGTACCGGAACATCTTTTATCTTCACTCAGTACCTGCAAAAGAGTCTGTAGGGGTGTGAGCACAACTAGCTCAGTAAGTGGGGCGGAGTCAGAAGAGTACTATACAATCACAAATAAGGTTAATAATTATGATGAAATGCAATGCAATCACTCAAATGAAAACATCGCACAGTGTTAACCGGTCCACTGTGAGGTTAGAGAAATTTCATCCGCTCCAACCCGGATTGAGGAGTTTCATCGCGACTCAAGTTAAACCAAACCCGGGCTTGTGCAATGGAGAACACCCCCCTCCCAAGACCGCCTTCGAACCACGGCCCCCAACCTTGCCGCGACCTCCTCGCCTATCACTTAGTTCGACTAAGGATGGGGAAAGGACCATTTCAGCTATCCTCATCGAAGGAAGTCGGTGTTTGGCTTAACACTCTTAATCGTTTCCCCTAACGGGTGATTATGCGTGACCAATTACACTTTAGTCGAATAATCATTAGTGATAATCAGGGGTGACCAATAAGTTCACACAATACAGAATCCATGCAAATATGCAGAACAGCACACCAAGGAGTTGAACTCCTGTCACAACAGAGTATCATTCACACACATAGCATGCGCATAATCATCTAACTACAAACACAACCAGAAGTACTCTTGGGTCTCCGGATACTTTTAAAATAGTACCCAAACAGCGGCGAAGCTACCATCCCAACTTACTTGTTCAGACGTTCGTTATTTCTGACTTGAATTGTCAGCCGTCTTTGGAAGGTCCTAATTACACAAAAGGTCTAAATTTAGTTTTCGTAATAATTACGAAAACATTAGGGTTTAATCTAAAATGGATATATATATATACATATATATATATATATTTTTTCCATAATATACTGTCATGTTATTAAATTATTAATTATTAACATTATACATCATATTTACTATTACGTATTATATATCGTTTTGATCGTATCGAAACGTACTTTTTATTTATTAATTCACGTTTTGATTCCGGTAGAGTTACCGAAATGTGTATATTCTTGAATATGTTATAGATATAAGCTAGTTTGCTTAAGGTTATCCGATTTCAACAAAACTAGTGTCATTGAGTTCGTATAGACTTAACGACACATCTTATGAGTCCTGTTCTTAGAGATGGATTTTAACGGGTAGTTTGAATTTTTAATACAATTATACATAATTATATAAAAACGACCGTATTATGCATAATTTACAGTTTTAAATTATATTTTATCCAATTTGTCCTTATATTGTAATAATATAAGTATTATTCAATTTTAATACACCTAAAGTACATCCCGATCAGAAAATATTAATAATTGTAATAAAATCTCTATTTAACCCAATTCGACCAGCGATCCTATATATAGGTTTTATTTATCTATTTTACTCATTTTAGTCTATTAATATTACAAATACATCCCGACTTGTAATTTAAGCTATTTTACTTAATAAATTCGTAGTAAATAGTTCGGATCACCTAATAATTCCCCGAAAATTTCTATGGACTTCTAAAAATATAGGGAATTCAATTATCACTCGGTTTCAAGTTTTCAACCTATTGCCTATATTTTCGTATTGACGATTTTACCCCTAAATTTGACAAATTATCCAATTATAATTCTTTTAGCATCCAATTAATTCCAATCTGACTCAATACCATTATTATTTATTATAGATCAGTACATGTCCATTTCATCAATTAATTTCATAATTTCCTATTAAATTCATAATTTCAGCCTATTTTCGGACCAATTTCAAGCCTAAAAATTCAATAAATATTAAAATCATTCAAATAAAAATTTGGGCTACGTAGAAATTACCCATATATCATACTCATCCTACACAAAAATTTTCAGCTAGAAACAACATCATATAGTATATTTATTTCACTAATATATATTCGGATGAATTACAGATTTCTTAATGAAGTATATTAAATATTACGAATTTTTCAAAAATAAAAATATCACATGAAAGCATGTCTAAAATAACCTAAGTGTAATTTTTTTCATAATTTTCTGGGCGGATTTACTATTTTTTAGAAATTATTGAAAAACAGGGCAGAAATTTGACCTTGGTGTTCTTGGGTGCTCCGGTGGCCGGCGGCGGCTGGGCGGTTGTCGGACGGCTGGCGCGGTGGGTGGACCGTGTGGGGTTGGCTGGGTTTCACAGCAGATCTACTCTAGGTTAGGTTTCCACACTTTCACTAATTTTTCTGTTTTTTTCTAAATTTGTTTTTTTTTTCTACGATTTTTTTCTAATTTTTCTTTCCGATTTTCTCTGATTCCAAATTGCTAAAACTATCTTGTCTGATGATCTTGGCTTTTTATAGTGCTTCAAAGTCGGTTTAGGAATTTTTCTTTAATTAATTCATATTTTCTTTTCCAATTTCTTTTTTTTTTTTTTTTTTTTTTCATGAGGTGTCCAAATATTATACATTCACCTTTTGAATCAGCATTGCAATTTCATCCTCCTGCCACGCCTCCTTCCAATATTATTTAATTAATTTTTCTTTTTCTTTTATTAAATAATTACTTAAATATAGATATTATATGTTAGAATTAATTATTTTAATTAATATACAAGGTTATACCTTATGTAATAACATGTGAAATATATAACTTTACTCATATAATTAAGTTTCTAGCATATCTTTTATTTTTAGAATACATTCTAAGGTTAATTTCATGAATTCAACACAATATATATATAATTACTCAATTTAAAGTTAATTTACGAGTATAATTATTATTTGTACCGGGTATACTAAAAAATTACGTGTATTTTTTTATAGTAAATTATACTACATTATCTCATTTTATAGCTCAATTAACTTATCTCTAAGTTCTCGTTGTAATCTAAGTTCAATTTTAGGAGTTCTGAACATTTTAGGGCTTTAGTAAATACTCCAATTTCTAAGGGCAAAATTGGGATTTCGGATCATTATTACTAAAATCTAACTTCACTGTAATATCTCGACTAACTTTTTCATTCTAGTTGCAAAGTTTGGGCTCAATTGGATAAGTTACTCTAAAAGCCCTAAATCTGAGCTCGGTTATCCTAAACTCAATTTTGGAAGCTTACACTTGCCCCATGGACTTTAGTAACCATAAGGTTATAGCCATAATCCTCAATTATGTCAATCCAAAAGGTCTCACAAATTTAAAGGTATCCAATAAGGATGGATTGGTGTTGTATTTAACATATAAACTTTAGGTAAATTTAAAAATTCATATTTAAAACTTTTAAGTGCCACATTGTTATCTAGTTATACTTTTTATTATCATCATTAATATTTGGCATAGCTTTTATTATACTTTTTTTTAATTTCTTGCACTAAATTATTAAATTGAAAATTAAAAAAAGAAGAAGATTACACCAAAAACCATCAACTTGGGTGGATTATCAGCAAAACCACCATTAATGTGGCCATGAAAATAAAGTAGGGCCACGCTCCTACTAAAAAAAGGCTACGTCATGTCACCCTTTCTAAGAGAACTACCTAATTCTATAGGTGGTTAAAGGCGATTTGAGATACCTTTTTTTTTTCTCATTTTTCTTTTTCTTTCTTACATTATTTTGAATTATAGCTTAATTAATAGAAAACGCATCTACCTTACCGGTGCCTAAATTTAAAACGTAATTGATTGTTTACTTACATTACATATATAATATAACTATTGGACACACGTGTGCAAAAAATACAAAAAAAAATTGAACTAAAATATATAAAAGAATGACAATAATATATGATAATAAAATCAAAATAGCAGTAAAATATCCAAAGAAAAGATTTACAAATAAATAGTGAAATGAATTTTCCAAATTTTAGTAATGTTAGGCTTAGAGCAATTAAAATAATGGATAAATAAAATAATAGTACCCGTAGAAGCAAGTATGATAGAAATTGGTAACTGTATAATTAAACATGCAATTAAAAATTTTGTGCAATAAGATTAATTTTTTTTAGTAATTATCATGTGAATATATTTAATGATTAAAACTATAAGATGCCAAATTGTTGATTATGAACAGTTAAAAAAAGACTTTCCGTTTAATATAATACATGAAAACAAAGTTATTTAACCATTTAATTTATATGGTGGTTATTAATAATGTTAGCTACACGCATTATATTACTATGTTAAAGTATTGACTAGTGTATTAAATAAATTCTTAATAAGAGAAACACATGGACATTGACTATAGATTTGAGACCCATTTTTGGAACATATCTTTGGACTTTGAAGCATTGCAATTCCCTCTTGAGCCCTATATGACGATCATGCGTTTAGTGTTTTATGACTTTTGAATAATGCAAATTGAATTGAATCGCTAATATAGACTTGCTTATGATGTGAATATGATATGGGAATAAATTTAGGGAAAGGTTGGCTCCGAAACATGAACCGACCTTGTGATTTATTAAATTGGAACAAACGGGCTTGAACCAGTTAAATATCCTTCGATTTATGTGGGTTTAGGCGGTTTAAGCCTTTGAACCCTTAAATCGGTAGGCCTAAAGCCTTTTTTTTTTTGCAATTTAAATATATATATTTATACATATTATATACTATATATATGTCATATATTTCATATGTAAAATACTAACATATATGTTGACGGGCCATCTTAGACCCAGCCCAGGCTTAATTAGAGTAGAGACCAACTAAAGCCCTTTGGTAATCAAGCAACCAAACACCTCATCTCTACCTGAGCAATTTGTACTCCTTGAGCTCTTCACCTACATTTAAAGACCTTGAGGACCTACTCTCCAAAGGCCTAGTCTTTGAGCACTTGTCTACTTACTCAGGCGTACCTCGAGCCATTTGGTCCCTTATGACCTCTGAGTGCATACCTACTACCTCGATGACACCTCTTCATTTGCAAGCATCCTACATAAAGTCGGCTCACGGCTCAAGGGCCTGTAAGAGCTCTTTCTCTACCCTTTTCTTCCTCTATTGGGGTTATTTGTCCTTTGCATCCCCTATTCTCCTCTCTTCATTAATTACAGCTTGACATTTATGGTACGGCCAGTACACCTGATATCCTCTAAGGATGTCAAACCCCTAAGCCTCAGATGTAGTTGCTAGTGTGTTTATGGCTGACTAGCGCCTAGAGCTACCCTGTCAACCCTATAGCGTATTCCTTTTAGGTAGTTAGTATGGATGAACCTCAAGTCGACATGTATCCTTAGTAGGTAGGCTCCTTGCACTATAAATAGTGCAATGAGCCAAAAGGTAAAGGATTTAAGGATCTTGAATCTCCGTTCCTTTTAAATCAATCAATGAGATATAACATAACCTAAGCATGATCTCGTAGGTGAAAAGTGCTTAGAATCTCCTAGCTTTTTCCCCTTTTCCCCTCTTCTCCCCTCCTTACTGACTTAAGCATTGGAGGACCTTCATGGATCAACCTACTGGAGGCTTCTTGTATGTACCTAAAAGCAAGGAGCTCAGTAAGTCCTTAAACCTAATAACCTTCTCCCCTAAAGAATTTTAGCCCACTTTCTCCATTATATCTAATTGATTCCCCATAATCAACATTTGGTGCCCACCATTATTAGCCAATCTACTTTACATGGTGAAAAGTAAGAACAATAACCCTCAGGCATCGCATCATGTCGTTTGTGAGAAGTCACCTCCACCACAACATTCACTAATTCCCCTAGCTCCAGGCATTCAGGCTTATGAAATGCAAAAGCTTAGTATACTTGTTTAATAAATATTCAAAGATAATCGAAGGGCTTAAGCGTCTAATGTTGCATTGGAAAAGGAGGTAGCCGATCTCAAAAATGCATCGCAAAAACATCCCCATGAAGAAGCAACTGTTAGCTTGTCTACATGACTAAGTAGACATAACGAAATACATATCGAACATCCAGTGCGTTTATGCAACTAAGTCCAGCATGATCGAAAGGCCTTCAAGGGGTCTTGTGCAATGATTGAATTGCAATCGTGGCAAAACACACACACAGGATGAATGCTTTGAAATGAGTAAACCCCAAAGAGAGTTATTCCTAGGATGCTCCCAAAAACCAATCGAAGACATGAACATTCAAGAGTTAGATGAGCATATATGTCGCACATCCAATGTGCAAGACCAAAAGAAGGTTGAATCCTTAACTCGTATATCACGGCCAACAACTGTGAAGAGCTTATTCGTGCCAATCATCCTTGAGAAAACACTACCCCAAGGTACAAAGCTCCCTTACCTTAACACATATGAAGGGATAGGAAACCTTGATGATCACTTGGTCTACTTTTGTACCATGATGAGCCTCCATAGCTTTACGTACACCATCGTATGCGATGCCTTTCCTCGTAAGCTAGCAAAAGCCGCCTTGTTGTGGTTTAACACCTTACTTAAAAATTCCATTACCTCCTTCAATAAGCTAGTAAGTAAGTTCTAACAACATTTTCTCAATACTAGCGTCCCACGCAATGACTAGTCCACACTCTATAATATCAAATAGTGTCCCAATAAGTCTTTGTGAGTATACTTGGAGTGTTTCAATTGCACAAAGCTTCAGGTCTCTGAACTTGACACCAGAGCAACCCTCTAAGTACTAATTATTGAAATTGACCCCACAAGGAAACTATTCAATGCAATCTCCCTTAATCGACTTGGATCGTTCGACAAGTTCATGTGAGTAGTCGAGAAATATGTTGCCTAAGAGGATGCCATAAAAACAAGGTTAGAGATCGATAATAGCATATAGGCGTCGATGAAAGACTGCTTTGGGCCAAGAGACACCATGCCACCCTCTTTGAAAGAGCGACGTAAAAGGTAAAAGTAAAGCTTTGTGGACTACATAACCTATATACCTTTAAACTACCCCCTTGGAGAAGTAAAGTATGAGGTCAGGGGTAACTCCTAAAACACCTCATGTTAGAGAAATTCTTGAGGTAGCTAATTTCGGCAAATATTGCTATTACCACTAGGAGCACGGTCGTAATACCAATGAATGTCATTACCTAAAAAATACAGTCGAAGGCCTTGTTTACAAAGGTCGCATCCGCCACCTCATCACAGATTAAAAAAAAAAAATAGCTCCAACGAATAACCTAACGTCGGCGGGTTAAATAACAACAACACCGACGATAATACCAACATCAAGAAGATGCTCCTGATGGGCCAACACCATCTTCAATGGCCCCGGCCTTGTAGGAGACATACCTTCCACATTGATCAAGCATGAGGTATACCTAGTCAAAAGTAAGAAACCCAAAGTAGATATGGCCATCAGCTTCACTGTAGAAGATGAATAAGGCATCGATTACTCACATAGCAACAAGTTAGTAATTAATGCCAATATTGGGTACTTCGACATCCCTAAGATGGTCATTGATAACGAAAGTTCAGCGGACATCCTTTTCTATAGTACATACGAGCAGATGAAAAACTAACTCGATGAGCCCCACAACCCTATAAACATAACCTCACAACCTTTAGAGGCAATGTATTTGTACCATCTAAGGGGATCATCACTTTATTAGCTGAACTAGGCAACGATGCATATGTTAGCGTATAGTCAATTGACTTCACTGTCATTGACCATTGGTCACCATACAACACTATCTTGAAGAGATAGAGTATTATAAAGTTTGATATGTTCATAAGCTAAAGATGCCTTAAGGAAAAGTTCTTAACACTGATAAGGGTTGGCGGAGTGCGAGAAGACCAGAAATTGTCTAGGTTTCTCTGTCTAAAAGCCTAAACTTGAGATAATGCCTTATAGCTTAAAAAATGCCAAAGCAATGCACCAAAGACTCATCACCACTCACCAGTATCTCCAAGCCACAATCGATAGGAACATTGAAGTATATGTGGATGGCATGATCATGAAGAGCAGGGAGAGGAAAGGCCATTTATAGGACCTTAAAGAAACCTTCAACACCCTTTGCTACTATTAGATGAAAATTAACCCCCAAAAATGTGTATTTGGGGTAGCATTTGAAAAATTTCTTGGCTTCATGGTTGCATAATAATGGATCAAAGCCAACCTAGACAAAATATAGGTAGTTTGTCACATGAAAGCCCTCAGAACGATTAAGGAAGTCCAACGTCTCACACGAAGTGTTGCAACCCTCAATTACTTCATTTCCTAAAGCATAAACAAATGCTTGAAGTTCTTTAAAATTTTGAAGAACCCCTCTAAATTCAAATGGACAACCCAGTGCTAGTAAGCCTTTAACAACTTGAAGAAGTTCCTTAAGAGCCCATCGTGCTCTTGAAGACCATACTAGATGAAGAGTTTTACTTGTACCTCACCGTAAGTGATAAAGTGCTGTCCTTAATGCTTGTCTATACCAACTAATGAGAAGACAGGCCTATTTACTATGTAAGCTACATCTTGTAGGGCCCATAAGTAGGATACACCAAGATTGAGAAGTTTTCCCTTGCTATGGTCACTGCTGCACTTACATTCAGACCTTATTTCTAGGCCTATCCGATCATAGTGCTCATCAAGCAACCGTTCTAAACCATCCCGCAAAGGCCTAATGTCTTAGATAGAATGGTTAAGTATGCCCTTAAGCTTAGCACCCACGGTGTCTAGTTCCACTCGAGATAAGCAATCAAAGCCTAAGTCCTTATGGATTTTATTAAAAAATAAACAAGAGAGGAGAAAGTACGACTGGACATCAAGATACCAATGTGGACTCTCCAAGTTGATGGATCCTCTACTTAAGGGGGAAGTAGTGTTAGCATAGCGCTGCAAGGCTCATATGAAACCAAAGTGCTTTACACTTTAAAGTTCAAGTTCTTGACAAGTAATAATGAGGTCGAATATGAAGGCTTATTGTTGGACTAAAGATTGCCAAGTACATTGGGTAGAAAAATTGGAGATCTACTCGAATTCCATGCTTGTAGTCCAGCAAGTGAAGGGAGACTTTGAGATGAAGGGAGAAATGCTAGTCAAGTATCTCTAGATGGTGCAAGGGCTTCTTCTAGGTTTCAACTCTTAGAAGATCAACAAAATCCTCCCAAGTGGAAAACTCAGAAGTAGATAGGTTGTCTAAGCTAGCTCTACCATTATCCCAGCATAACACAACGGTGATAAGCTACCTTTCACCTAATACCTCCCTAAGTGCAATATCGAAGAACAGGAACAAGAAGTACTTGAAATTCAACCTACAGACTCCTAACCTTATTGGATGAACCCCATAATGGAACATTTGAAGATTGGTGCACTACCAAAGGACTGAACTGAGGCGAAAAGATTGGCTTATGCCTATACCAATTACATGCTTATAGATGTCGTCTTGCACCACCAAGGTTACAACATGCTACTCCTCAATTGCCTTAGACTAGAAGAGGGTACCCGTACTTTAGAAGATCTCCATGCTAAAGTGTGTAGTAACGATATCTAGTCCCATACCTGATATATCAGAGTACTCGAACTGTACTATTATTAGCTTATTATGAAAGAGGATGCAAGGGCCATGGTTGAGGCATACTCCTATCCCCCATGCACCGAGGTTTAACCCTTACCCTCTAATTAGCCCCTTAACCTTTCATACAATGGGGCTTAGAGTGCTTGGCCCCTTCCTAAAGGCATCCAAAGGTTGGTAGTTCATCCTAATGGTAGTTGACTATTTTATAATATGGGTAGAGGCCTAAGTTGTGGTAACCATTACAAGCTAAGCTACCAAAGGCTTCATCCTTACGCACATCTTCTCCCACTTTGAAGTACCTTACGTGTTGATCATAGATAACGAGAGACGATTCGGTAGCAATAAGCTTTGGGAGTTTTGTGACAACTACAAAATAAGGCTCCATTATACTTCAATTGCTCACCCCCATGCCAATGGCCAGGTTTAAGCGATTAAAAAGATTGTCTTTGATAACCTAAAGAAAAGGATAGATTGCACCAAGAGTAAGTAGGCAAATGAACTCCTTAATATCCTTTAGGGATACCATACGATCTATAGGATCTCCATAGGAGAAAAGCCATTCCGCCTCACCTTAAGGATCAAAGTCGTCCTCCCCAACTCAAATTACTTACAAGCAAGGTCCAAAACTTTGATGTAAATACCAACCACATAGCCTTCCATGCAAGCTTTGATATAATTGAGGAAGTATGATATTGCATGAGCTTAAGTAGCAGCCCACCAGTAACGAGTAGCCCAATATTACAACAAGAAAGTCAGGCACAAATGTTGAGCTCTATTTTGGTCTTTCTTAGTTTAACTTATACTAAGTTTAGCTTACTTAATAAAGATTACTTGGCATTAAATTAAGGAAAAACATTTTTCTTTAAAAAAATATTTAAATAAAATATTAAAAAAAATTTGGAGTTGCCAACCAATAAAACTAGTAAAAAATGAAATTAAGATTTTTAGATGGGAAAAACTTAATTTAACCACTAGTTTATTGATTTTCTAAAATCTAAATTCAAGGGTTAATCTATTAATACCAAGTCACAATGTAAAAATTAAGGAAACTAACAGATATGCCTTTATTTTATAATTTTTCTAAAAAATGTGAAAATATGAAGAAATATTATAAAATGCATGAATATGAATTTTTTTATTTTAATTATGAATTTTCCTAAAAGACTAAAAATTTTACAAATTATACAGTTACCCTGGTAGTGTCTATGTACTCGTTAATCAAGATTAAACAAACTGTAGTTCTCATTTTTTAGAAAACTTTAATGTTTGGAGTAATTTTCTTTTTGAAAAAGTAACTAGGTTAATGTTTTTAGTCAGTTTATTTTTATTAAGAAAAAACCCAAAAAAAAACCCTAATTTTTATTGTCCAATTTTGAGAAACCCTAAATTTTAAAAAAAAAATTAAGATTTTTATTTGGGGAAAAACCTTTTCTACATGAGGAAACTTTGTTGAAAAACCCCAAAGTACTTAAATGCAATTTTCTAGAAAATATGCAATTACTATGGAAAACATGTCTAATTATAGAAAAGATATCTAAACCATGGAAAAGATGCTTGAATCATGCTTGAAAGAGATGCCTATTAAAGATTTTTATTTTATGAAAAACTAACTAAGTGACAAAATGACATTTTCCTAGAAAAATCCCTAAAATGCCTAATTTATACAAAATGCAATTTTAAAAAAATGCAACCTTATTCAAATTTTCTAAGATATGCAAACTAGAAGCAATTTTCAACAAAAAAAAGTTGAATCTCGAGAAAAAATACAATTGTACCTTAAAAATGCAACCTTTTGTAAAAATATGCAATATGTAGTTTTTTTCTAAAATATGTAATTTTTCTAGAACATGCAATTTGGGTAAAGATGCAATTTTCTGAAAATATGTAATTTTTAATAAACAAATGCAATTGACCTAAAAATTTGCGAAATGTATAACTTGTACTAAAATATCAACTAAAACATGCAACTTTCCTAAATAATCATGCTAAATATGTAATTTTTATCTAAAAATAGAACCTACATGACAATCATAATAGATACGCAATCTATATGCAATTCAATCTAACAAATATGCTAAAAATGAAATTCTAAGAATAAATAGGCAAGAATAAAAAAAATAATATTTCACATGAGATCTTGCAAGAAAGACATATGTTAGTATAAAATACCCTAAAAATATTAATCTACTAAAAATCAACATGACACATGTTGAGGACATTCATTTGACTAAATCTCTAAATAATAATAAAATTACAACTAAACCCTAAATAAAAAAAACTAAATAAAAAATTAGTAATTAAAATCTTGCACAAAAATATAAGGGATTAGCATGGGTCTTTACACAAATAAAATAACAAAGACTACTGAAAAAAAAAAATACATGGCCTAATTAGCACGTAAATTGGATCTGGGTAAAAGAAAGAGCTCATGGATTGAGTTGGTTGCTCCATGGATTTAGGTCAAGGGAGAAAGAGAGTAGTGGCCATTGAACCAATTTTTTTAGTGTGTTTTGGGCTCTGAATCGAGCAGGTAATTTGATTTTCATGACTAAGTTATTAGTGAAACTTAGTTTGGTGTATGTACCATGGCTTGGAATGGTGATTTGGGTGATATTCATTGGTAGTTAGTGGTGGTGGTGGTTCTTGTTTGATTGGCGAATGTTGAGGTTTAAATTGTGTATAGGCTACTGCTATTGTAGAAAGTCAATTGTGCGTTAGTGTAAGGGAATGGTCAATTTAGTCATGGTGGTCATGTGTGGAGCATAGTCACATAGTTGCTTTGGCTTGGTTGTTTAGGTGTATGTCTACTGAAGATGGTCATGTGAGTAGAAAAGAAGATGGGTCGTGAAGAATGGTCGATGGTGGGTTACTATGTTGGGCTACTGTAGTAGGTTATAATGTGGAGTGAAGAGCAAGAGAGAGGATAAGGGGGTTGGTATCGTTGAGTAGCAGTAACTAAGAGAAAGGGCTATTGCATTGGTTACTATTGCATGTAGGAGGCTCGTTTTTAAGCAGTGTGGTTGCATAGCAAGTGGGAAAGAAGATAGGTGATGGAGAATGGTCGATGGTGGGTCATAGGTGTGAATGAAATGTGCTCAATAGTGTTAAGGTTCCCTTATATGTGTTAATCTGAGTTCTTATAGATTTTCAATTCAAAATTTTCAAGTCATTGAGATTAACTTGAATCAATTTAGTTTCTTTCCGAATCTTTACCAAATTGATATTTTCATAAATCTTTATTAGATTTTGTTATTTTTTATAATAGCCTTATAAGATTTTAACTAAATCTTTAAAGATTTATTGGGGATTTGATAAAATCAATTGCCATCTTGGCTTTTAGAAAATGTACCTGTTTTTCCTCCTATTTCTAAGCTTTTTCTTGGCTTAAAGAAAAAAATTGAGATGAGGATGATGATGGTTACGTGATGTAACCTAACGAAAAATAAAATGAACACGTAGGCACTACAAGGGCCTAATCCTAAAATGCTATAAAAACCGGGCTATTTAAAATAACGAGAAATATGTCTAGGTCATCATTTTATGCAATTCATTATTACTCGAGCTATAAAAATTGGGCCTAATCTTAATCTTCACTTTCAAGTCTAAGTTGACCCAAATGACATAAACTTATTTAAATAGCCCCAAAATAAATATGTTAAATATATTTCAACACCATTTTTGAATTTAATAAATTTCGAGTCTTTATTTTTTAATAGTCTAGCTAAAATATTAAAATTGGATAAAATCCATTTTATTATGAACTCAAATATTTTATTAGGCTTTTCCTAATAAAGCCTAAAAAATTCTAAAGACTTTAAATTTATTAAATTGCATGTATAATTTTGAATATTACTTGACCCAACCTTAAATGACTGACTAACTTAATCTAGACTCTTTTAATACTTTGTATTTTTATAATTTTTCAAAAACTTTGGTTTTTTTTTTTTCAATTTTTTTAGCTTTTTTTTTTTTGGTAAACTTGGCCTAAATTAAAAAAAAAAAAACAAAAAGAACCTGAAATAAAAAGGTGGCAAAAATGTGGTTTCTATAGTTGTCCTTCTTTACAGCGAAGTTTGAATAAAACTAGACTACAAAGACAAAAGATATGCCCATTTTTGTCATATTCTAGCTTGAATTGACAAGGTAAGGGTTATTGAATTGAATGGTTAGCTAAACAATGTCTCGTCTTGAAAGAATGAGGTAAAAAAGATACTGATTTAAAGTATCGGCTTAAAAAGTTTGTGTAAAGAATAAGGGGCCTGACTTGAAAGGTTAGGACAAAACATTCAAAAGGGCCTATCTTAAAAAGATGAGGCAAAACATATAAAGGGGCTTGTTTTGAAAGGATAGGGCAAAGAGGATAAGGGGCCTTACTCGAAAGGTTGGGCCAAAATGGATAAAGTCTTGAAAGGACGAGGAAAAAGAGGAATAAGGGACCCGACTTAAAAGGTTGGAGCAAAATGTATAAAAGGGCTCGTCTTGAAAGGATGGTGCAAAAAGGATATGGGGGGGAGGGGTGCTGTCTTGAAAGGATGGAGTAAAACGGATAAAGTGGCTCATCTTGAAAGGATAGGGTAAAAAGGAATAAGGGGCTCAACTTAAAAGGCCAAGGAAAAATGTATAAAGCGGTGTGTCCTTAAAGGATAGGGCAAAAAAGAATAAAAGGACTCATCTTGAAAGGATGAGGCAAAAAAGAAAAAGGGGGGTCTAATAAGATTCCAAGTATCAACCCAATGACATGCTAGGTTTTAGACTATATGGGAGGCTTACTTGCGAGCTTTGCATGAATGGATGACTTATTTATAAGCTTTGTCAGCGTTGGACTGCCTACCTTGCTTTGTTGGGTAAGCCTTGTATTGTTCAATACGCCCTGCTCTACCTTAACCAAGCACTCTTGTAGACCTAACTATGAACTATGGCAATATCGGAAAACCTAACTATGAACTTGTAATGTTGTTGGGTCTTGGCCTATTATTTGTGCCTTATTTTTCCAAGTCTTCCTTACCATACTAGATTCACCCCGGTCTACTTTGGTTAGGTCTGCTTTACCCTTCTAAGTCTACCTTAATCAATTCAATGTGCTTTGCTTTGGTTTAAATGGTTTTGTCCTGCTTTGCCTACACCCTTTGTACCACCTTATTTCGCTCTACAAGACTGTCCTGCCTTACCTATCCCCACTGCTTTACCGAGATCGGTATGCTCGCCTAAGTCGGTTCGGCCAGTTCTACCCGATGTAGTTGGTTAGCTCCAAATAAATCGGTTACGATCATGTTAGATTGGCCTATCCCAGCAAGGTCGGCCATTGTCGTATCAGGTTAGCCATTGCCATATCACGTCAACTTAGTTATTCGAGGTCGGCTTCGATAACATCAAGTTAGCTCCAATCATATAAGATCAGCTTCAGACAAGATAGGTCATCCAGAATCTTAAGTTCGCTTAAATAAAATCTCTAGAGTCTCCAATAACCCTTTGGAATCAAACATCAGCTCCTTACCCAAAAATCTTGTTCAGTTACCTATTTTACTTATGTTATTTAGATTTCCTATTTCTTATATTTTCCTTTAGTTGTTGTTCATGTTTCATTTATAATTACTAGAATGCTGTTAGGGCATCTTTTAGTCATTTTATTTACAACTTTACCCTTTTTGTATAAATAGAACACTTATATAGGATTTTGGGAGAATTAAACAACATTAATAAAAAACCCTTGAGTCTTTTCTCTTGGATCTTTTTAGCAAGGATTGTAGCGAGCAACTCTAGGCCTAGTCTTCGTGCATCATATTAGGTACTAGCTTAGGTCCGTATGTGGTTCTATAGTGCATCATATCTATAGACTTAGTGTATGGGATTGTTAAACCATCAACTATCATTTACTTTTCAAGTCATCTTGCGGCCTAGACCCGCCCATTCGGTTACGCGTGATATTAGGTTCACATGTTCATCTACGAATCCATATTAGAGTCTATCTTGAAAGGATGGGGCAAAACGAATAAGGAAGCTTGACTTAAAAGGTTGAGCAAAATTGATAAAGGAGCCCATCTTAAAAGGATGGGGCAAAAGGGAACAAGGGGCTTAACTTGAAAGGTCGAGGGAAAACATATAAAGGGGCCCATCTTAAAAGGACGGAGTGAAAAGGATAAAGGTAGGCACTACACTGAAAAAAAGTTGATGTTCTTAAAAGAAAAATTGGCTTCTCCAAAGGATGGATCTTTTTGAAGAAGAAAACTTAACAAAAGGGTTTGAAGGCATGGTTAATTGTTTTTTATCCCTGGATAATTCATGTTCTTTAATGTAGGATGATAAAAGTTCTTATAATGAAACTTTCTGAATCCTAAATACGGGATGACTAAAGTTCTCAAAATTCCTAGGATAGCTTAAGCTCTTAGTATGATGACATAGGCTCTTGAATAATCTTTTCATAAGATGGCTGAAGCTCCTAAATGTTCTCATATCGTAGGATAATCAAAGTTCCTAAATTAAGGATGACTAAGACTCCTAAATTATAAGATAACCATAGTTCCTAGATTTATGAGATTACTAAAGTTCCTAAGATAAGCATACCTAAGGTTCCTAAGTAATTAGATAATCAAAGCTCTATAAGAATAACTAAGATTCTTGAAATGTCGTAAGATGATCAAAGCTCCCTAAGGATAACTAAGATTCTTGAGATGTCGTAAGATGATCAAAGCTCCCTAAGGATACCCAAGGTTCTTCAAACCACCATGAGGGATTACCAAAGTTCCTAGCTTGAGCATGAGTAATATTCATGTTACCTATCCTCAAATTTTCGCTTTTTGACATTCAGAGGAAAAATTATGCTTCTATTAAAAAAATTGTTCTTACTTTCCTTGCTAACAAGTAAGGAAACTATATCGAATCTGAATGTGACAAATAAGTAGTATGCTTGTCCTTTCAGCCTATTGGCCATTCATTATATATCTTGGATTATCTGTTTGCTACTGGTATGGGAATGGGAGAGCTTCCACTAGATAACTTGTTCTTCTTGCTATAAGGAATCCATTTAATTTTGGGGCAAAGTGCTGCCTATGCTCTTAAGGCATGCTTGACTTTTACTTCATAAGTTTAATGCAAAATAAAAATAAAAAGGTATCTCAATTATCTAAATTGTTTAGTCTAAGAGGACTTTCTCTCTCTCAAATCGTTTGTTTTCACTCTTTACTGCAATTCCAAAAATTATGGTTAGTCTTGTAAGTGACATACTTTGATTGATTTGTTAGGTCTTTACTTTAGGTTCTAGGGTATGCTTTTGGTCACGAGCTTAAACAAACGGAGATGTGTTCAACCAATTTAAAAAGAAAATAATATCTTAACTTAAGTTTACAAGTCAAAAACCTTAATGGGAAATGCTAAGATGAGCTTGCTCTAATTTCATGAGCAATGATTGCTTATGATAAATCATTTTTTTTTTTTGTTAAAAGAGTTTCGTTAAGGGTAGTATAGTGGATGAGACCATAGAATTAAAACTTTACTCTCTCTTTTTGGGTTTGAAATCTCGTTTATGTTTGTACCTTCAAAGATAATGGGGAAAACTCAAGTTTTTTATCTTGGAAATCATGGGTGGGCCCTTTTAGGAGTTTTGGCCTTTTCCTTTGGGATGTGATCACCTTACTTTTATTTGTTCTTCCTCTCTATTTCTTTTCCTTTCTTTTTTTCTTTTTTCTTTCTTTCTTTCACTTTTTTTTTTTGTGCTAAGATGATCACTCCACTGCTTCAAGTTCCCATTTTAAGTGATCAAAGCCCTAAAACCAAGAGCTTGAAGTGAATGTATGCCAAAAGTGCTAGAGAATCCATAGGTTTCAATGAAGTGTATGGACCTAAGCAAAGCATATACGATTTAAAGCTCTTCCTCCTTCTAAAGAAACTGAGTTATCTATGACAATGATTGCTTATGAATTGACACAATTAAAGCAAGCCTAAGTTAGTATACCCCTCTTCTCCAAATCAATGACCTGAACCTCTTAATTACCCTAATGTGGAGGTAGTTCTTGATAGGGCTAACTTTAAGAAAAATCCCCAAAATGCTTAAATGAGCTTGTAAGGAATAATTGTGTTTATTGTAATGAAATGAATTCCTATCGTCCTTCCAACTAAGATAAACCTCATTTAAGGAATGGGTTATATCCTTACTTTCATGTCTCTCAACTCTTGTGAGTGTTTTAGGGTTAGTGTTTAGGATTAGGGCTTACCTCTTATCATTCTAAACTCTTCAAACAATGAGATGCTTTCCTTAATTTGAGAATGAAACATCTTACACCTTCATGTTTGCCCTTATCTACCCCAGTCTCATCTGATAAGACCGAATATTCTATGATGCCCCAGTGGATTACATGCTCTACTACCTTTAAAAGATTGCTCCATATGCTACCCCACTAGCCTAAACTTATTAGGATTATTGATGGAACAATTCTTCGTGGAGACAAACTTTGTATTTGATTTTAAGGTTAAAGCAAGTGGGTCAATTTTGGTAGAGTGAGTGTTTAGGACCTTTTAGACTTAGAGAGGACTGGTGTAGATCAACAAACCCAGAGTGAAGTTTTTGGTCATGTGTTTGGATCCTTTTTAGCTTGAAGTAGGTTAAAATAGGTGAGAAAGCCTGTTGTTGGTGTTTAGGCTTTTATGTCTAGGGCTTCTAAAAAGGTTTGGTAATGGACTTCTCTTTAAGGATTGTGCTTGGTTTGGGCTTTTCCTAGGAGATCAAAAGTGTATTTGGTTTGGGGATGAATGAATGAGCTATATCTCCACTATTTTCATGTATTAATTTCCTAACATCCTTTCCTCTTTTGCCCCTCAACATCAATCCTCAGTATGGGGCTTTACCCTTGGGCTCAAAACAAGTGACTACCAAGACTAAGATTGGGTTAAACTCATTGTTATTAATTATCATAACTTAAAAAATAAATGGCTATGGGCTTCAATAATGGACTTAACTACTGAAAAATTTATGATTTTTTTTTTTTGCTTGAAAAATGTATTCTGAAAAAAAAAAATTGAAAACACTTAATTTTACAAAAAATATGTTACAAGCCAAATCACTAACTTTACCCTACTTTATTAGAAGAACTAGGAATTAAAGGGTCGATGGGAATGAGTGGCTATTTTACACGATTGGCTACTGAAGGTAATAACTTATTTACAAGAAAAAGAAAAATCTCTCTCTTTTTATGAAAAACTCTTGAAAATCCTAAAGGAAGCTAAAGAGGACCTACGCTATAAATGATTGAATTGTTAACATTTGTCGAGCCTGATTTTTCACCTTCTTGGTTCTTTTTTATAAAATTAAGTCTTCTTTAAACCAATCAGTATTAAACTCTACTCGTTTAATACCGATCCTCAACTAGGTTTGAAGAAAACCATTTTTTTTCAACTTAAAAAGATTTGGAGTCGCTACCTTACCGGAGTCGAGAAAAAGGGTTAAGTTATAATCAATTGGGTGGATTGGTTATAACTTAGCTACCGGTATATCGAAAAGAAAAAACCTATTTATAAATACAGCTTTCTAAAAACTAGAGATCTGGATTCGGGAGCTAATTTATTAAACCTTAAATAGGTACCACTTTTTAACTTTTCGAATTTAACTTCACTTTAAAAATATACCCCTTTTAATTTCTAAAAACAACTAATCATGATACACACGACTAAATTGATCAATGTACATAAATATCTAAAAATGGAAAAAACAAAACCTCCATATTTTAAGTCGCCTCGTACTTATATACGGGTGCCTACGTACTTGCTATTCGAGATCAAACTTCCATAGTTCGTTCTCTAAAAACATAGTGAGTTGATTTATTTTTAACTTTGGAAAAACTGCTGGGTTTATGTTTTTATCCATTTTGATTTTATTTGAGAAAATTTCCTAAGGTCCTAAATTGGTTTATTTTTTGGAAAATCTAAAGTGTACTAATTTTGAAAGGATTCACTTATTTTTATTTATTTTTTAATAAGCCAATTTTCTAAGTGATAAAAAATGATTTTATTATTTTTTATTTGTTCATTTTTATTTATTTATTACCCTATCTTGTTATTATTATTATTTTTTCTTTGTTTTTTTTGTTGAAATATAAAAATAAAAATAAAATACTTCTTCTTCATTTTCTTTCTTTCCTTTTTTTTTTCCTTTTTCTTTTCTTCTCTTTTAGTTTTCTCCTTTTTTTTTTATTTTCTCTCTATTTATTTTTTATTTACAATAAACTACTATCATGAATTAAAATACAATAAATAAATAAATAAAACAACAACAATAAGGTTGGACCCAAAGTAGCGTGGGTCGGATTTGGAGCGCGAGTTTAGATGCGGGTTGTGGGTTGGATTGGAGCACCACGAGTCGGGCCGGTCTGGATTGAGTTGAATTTGGGTCACGTACAGTGACTAAAACAGTGTGGTAGAGGCCGTTTCAGGGCGTATTTTGAGTGGGTGAAAGCAGTTTTGTAAGTTTGGTATTGGACTTTAGGGGGTATTTCCAATGCTACCATGTTTGGTGGCTATCTGGTGGTGGTCGCGATGGTGCGGTTGTGGATGGTGGCTTGGTTATACGAGAGAGACAATAGAGAGAGGCCTATAAACAATGGTGCTTGCTGTGGTTAGGTTTAGTGAGTGTATGTATATGCTGTGAGGTGGAGTGGATGGGGGTCTTGCGATGGTGAGTGTAAGTCTGTTCGTACAACAATGGTACGGTCATACGATAGTGGTGCGGTCATGTGAGTTTCGAGAGTGAGAGAGCACAGTAGAGAGTGTATGGGTTATGTGGCCTAAAGAGGGGTGTTGTGTGCTTGTGTAGGAAAGAGAATGCAATGCCGAGAGAAAGGGAGCTTGTACAGTGGGCAGTTAGAGAGAGAGTGGGAGTGAAAGAGAGAGGTGTTTGGTAGAGAGAGGGAGATAGCTGATAGAGAGACTGGAATCGTGCGAGAGTGAAGGAGTCAGAGAGGGATTGGATGGTGGGTGGGTGGTTCAGCTAAGAGAGAGAGAGAGTTGGTTCAAAGAGAGAAGGGTCTGGTTGAGAGGGAAAGAGAGATTGAATGAGAGACAGAGAGGATCGGTCCAAGAGAACGAAAGTGAAAGAGAGTGTGGGTTGGACGGTGGTGGGTCCCCTTTGCTTGTATGCGTGTATGGATTTAAAAAACTTTTCCCTCTACTATTTTCTTTTCTTTTTTTTTTTTTTTGTTCCTTCCCCCCCTTTGTGTATGTGAGTGTGAGTTTTTATAATGAGAAAATGAGGAACAAAAAAGGAAGAAGAAGGGAGAAAAAAAAAGGGAAAGAAATTTTGTTGTCGCAACGAATCACAATGCGCCACGTGTCACAATTAGATACGTGGCCTAATGATATCTTGACATGTGGCAACGTAATGAGTTAAAAAAGAAAAAGACAAAAAGGCATTTCTCTATGCCTTTAGTAAATTTCGAACCCCTAATCTCCAGTAAATCCCAATTGCAATGTCCAAATGCTTTACCGATAGATTGTTGGCTTGTGCTTTGTCCATATGTGCAATTAATTTGCACATATGGATCAGGTCAACTTAAGCTAGATTTAAATTTAAGTCTAAGTCCAATGGTGCTTTAGACTTTCTAATCTATCTAAGCAACTTAAAAATTTATTATTTTATAAATTCCTTATTTTATTTTATTATTTTTGTGACTTTGCCAATTTCTTATTATTTCTTATTTTTATTTTTTCTAAATTTCTTATTTTTTGTGCTTTTTCCTATTTTCCTTTTTTTTTTTGTATTTTTCTAGAATTCTTATTTTTCTAAATTTCTTCATTTTTAGGGGTTTTCTTTAATTTTCTATTTTTTTGAACTTTTTCTAATTTAGAATCCTATAACCTAATTTGAAGAATGAAAGGGGAGCAAAAATTAAGTGTCTACAGCTACCCTTCTTTATGGTAAAGTTTGAGTAAAATTTTGCCACAAAGATAAAACAGATACTATTTTTGCCCCAAGAGTGAATTTTATTCTAAGAAGCACTACAACTAGCTAACTATCCTAGGTCCATTCCATTGGGGATTTGGAGAAGAGAAGGGCAACGCTTTAAGAGCTGGCCGAAAGACGGAAAGAAGAATTGAAGTCTGGTCATGCTCTTATGAACTGATGAAGTGAAGTGAAACGGGCGAAGTGCTTCTTGAGTTAGTTAAGGCCCTAAGAAGAATGAGCAAACTTGGTTGTACCCTAATGAGTTGACTAGCTAAAGTGGGCAAAGCATTCTTAGAGCTGGCTAAGACCTTAAACTAGATGAGACAGGTAAGCGCTCCTAGGGCTAGCTAAAACCCTAAACCGATAGAGTAAGCTTGGTCGTGCCCCAATGAGCTGACTAACCAAGACGGGAGCATCTCTCGAGGACTAGCTACCCTATAATTTGATTGATCCGAAACTTAATAGTGCTCCTTTGAGCTGACTATCCTAGGTGAGAGCGTCTCTCAGGGACTAACAACCCTAAAATTTGATCGATTTGAAACCTGGTAGTGCTTCTTTGAGCTAACTATCCTAGGCGAGAGTGTCTTCAGGGACTAGCAATCTTAAATTGGGATCGATCTTAAACCTAATTGTGCCTCACTAAGCTCACTAACTTAGGCAAGAGCATCTCTTAGGGACTAGCGACCCTAGAATCTGATTGATCTGGAAGACTTAGTTATGCCTCATTAGGCTCATTAACCTAGGTGAAAGTGTCTCTCGAGGACTAGCAACCCTAAAATTTGATCGATCTGAAACCTAGTAGTACTCCTTTGAGCTGACTATCCTAGGTGGGAGCATCTCTCAAGGACTAGTAATCCTAAATTGGGATTGATCTAAAACCTGGTTGTGCTTCACTAGGCTTACTAACCTAAGTGGGAGCGTTTTTCGGGGATTAGCAGCCCTAGAATTTGATCGAGCTGGACGACCTGGTTGTGCCTCGCTAGGCTCACTAACCTAAGCAAGAGCGTCTTTCGGGGACTAGCAACCCTAAAATTTGATCGATCTGAAACTTGGTAATGCTCCTTTGGGTTGATTATCCTAGGCAGGATGGGCGAAGCACTCCTAAAGTTAGCTAAGTCCCTAAACTAGATGAGATGAAGAGAAGCGCCCAATGGGTTCGCTAAGAGAATTTAATGAAGAGAAGTGCCCTATGGGCTCATTAAGAGAAAGCTAATGAGGAGAAGTACCCTATGGGCTTGCTAGGAGATGGTTGAAAACAAAGTGCCTAATGGGCTCGCTACGAGAGAACCTGGTGAAAGAAAGAACCTTATGTGTTTTCTAGTGGAATAGAAGTGCCCCATGGGCCTGCTAAGAGTATTGGTGACAAGAAGTACCTTACGAGTTCGGTAAGGAAAAGTTGATGAGGAGATGAGCCTCGTGGGCTTGCTTAAGAGGAATTGATAAAAGAGGCGCCCTATAGGCTTACTAAAGGAATAGAAGCGCCCAACCAACTCGCTAAGAGAATTTGATGAAGAGAAGCGCCCCATAGGCTTGCTAAGAGAAAGGTGAAAGAGAAGTGCCCCATGGGCTTGCTAAGAGAAAGTTGGTGAGGGAAGCACCCTACAGGCTTGCTAAAGACCTTATATGGAGTTGACGATGGAGGGGTTGAAAGCTGATTAGCAGCCTAGAAAGAAAGATAAGATAACGCCTTAAAGGCTGGCTGAATCCTTAAGAAGAAAAGAGGAGTTAGTGCTCTAAGAGCTTGGTAATACCTTAGAAAGACGGGACAATGCCTTAAAGGCTTACTGGAACCCTAAAAAGAATGAGAGAGGTTAGTGCTCTAAAAGCTGACTTGAACCTTAAGAGAAGGACGGGACAGCACCCTAAAGGTTGTCTGGAACCCTGAAAAGAACAAGAGAGAGATTAGCGCTCTAAAGGCTTGTTAGAGCCCTAAAAAAGAATAGAAAAGGGGACAATGTTCTAAGGGTCGACTTGAACCCTAAGAGAAAGACAAGACAGCACCCTAAAGGCTGGCTGGAACCCTGAAAAGAATAAGAGAGGGATCAGTGCTCTAAGAGTTGGCTTACACCCTAAGAGAAGGGCAGGACAACACCCTAAAGGCTGGCTGGAACCCCAAAAAGAATAAGAGAGGGATCAGTGCTCTAAAAGCTTGTTAGAGTTGTAAAAAGGAATAGAAAAGGGGATAGTGTTCTAAGGGCCGACTTAAACCCTAAGAGAAAGACGAGACAGCGCCTTAAAGGCTAGTTGGAACCTTGAAAAGAATAAGAGAGGGATCATTGCTCTAAGAGCTGGCTTGGACCCTAAGAGAAGGATAGGACAGTGCTTTAAAGGCTGGCTAGAACCCTGAAAAGAATAAGAGAGGGATCAACACTCTAAGAGCTAGCTTGAACCCTAAGAGAAAGATAGGACAGTGCCCTAAAGGCTAGCTAGAATCCTAAAAAGAAGAAGGATTAGCGCTTTAAAAGCTAGCTAATACCCTAGAAAGAAGGGATAGTGCCCTAAAGGCTAGCTGGAGCCCTAAAAAGAAAAAGAAAAGGGGACAACGCTCTAAGAGCTGGCTTAATCCCTAAGAGGAAAAAGAGGAATGAAGAACTAAAATAAGGCAAGTAACTAGTTTCAAAAGACTCTTTGACTTGGAAAAATATTTACAGAGAGATTTGTTGAAAAACCATTTATGAACAGGAAAAGAGTAGGGATAGGCCCCTTGATTTGAAAAAAAAGTTTAAAGGATGTTTAAAAACCACAACTGAAGAATGACGACCTTGGAAAGGAATCAGATGACATGGATTAAAAGCTTGGCTATTTGAGCCGACATGGATTTAGACTAAAATTTTGTGACAAGCCTTTACTTTCTCTCTCTTCTTTTTTTTTTTTTTTTTGAAAGTTTTGCTAATAGGTATAAATTCTTATTAAGGAACAATCTTATAACCATCCCTATCCTTTCTTAATGCCCCTAACCTTAGGGCTTCTCTTTAGGATTTTGTGATTTCAAGACATTCCTTTCTTAGGGAGAAGGTAACTCAGAATTAGTTTAATAAAAAGGTCTTCCTTACAAGCTCTCAGTCTAGATTACACTCTTGACTATAGTTCCAAAAATTATAGTCCATTTTGTAAGTGATACTCCTTGATTAATTCATTAGGTCTTTTTTGGTTTACCCTTATGAATTTAGGCTTTTAGTCCAAGGGTTTCAAAAAAAAAAAAAAAGATTAATGAAAAGGCTTATTTTGACCGAAACACTTTTATTAATCCCAAGTGTACAAATCAATAACCTTAGGGAAAAATTAAAAGTATGCTTGTTTCAGTTTCAAAAACAATTTTTATTAAAGATAAATTATCTTTTAAGATCTAAAGAGCTTTTACATGTGTAAGGGTAGTATTGTGGGTAAGGAGGCCTTACGTGATTCAGTATAGGTAGGAGAGGCTTCAAAGTATCAGTGTGAATATGGAAATTTGGGTTTCCGAGCTTAGGAGTGTGATTTAAGGCCTTGTGTTTTTTGAGGCTATTTGGGTACCGACTCTTGGCCTTTTGATTTGGTTTGGTTATCCCTATTAAGATGTGAAACATTTCTTGAGGCTTTTTGTCCTATACTTCCGAGCCTAATTCTTTGGCTTCTTTTCTTCTCTTTTTTTTTTCCTTTATTTTTAATTGCTTTGCCCCATTATCTCTTACTATTCTCTCTTCTCTTTTGTCTCTAAGAGTGATTGTTTCCATTGCTAAGTTTTTTTTTTTTAATGATTCAAGGCCCTAATTCCATGGATTTCAAGTATATGGGCTTGAGGTGGTTGAAAAAGGAAATTGGCTCTTCTTCATTTCAAAGAAAAATAATTTATCAAAAATAGAAGTTGTTCTTAAATTAGTATTACTTAAACAAGCATAAACCAATTTTACCCTTATCTTCTAATCAATGACCCTAACCTCCGAATTGCCCCATTATGGGGTGGTTCTTGATAGGATTTAAATTTAAAAATTCTCCAAATAGGTCCAACGAGGTGAACAACAGATGATTGTGTTTAGGATTTAGAAGTAAATGCCTAACTTCACTTTAATCTAAGTATTACATTCAAAGTAAACCTCATTTAAGGAATGAGTTCAAAGTATTCTCACCATTATGTCACTCAAACTCTCAAAGTGTTTCAGGTTAGTATATAGGATATAGCTTGCCTCTTATCATCCTAAACTTTCAAAAAGTGAGTTACCAATTTCTCAAGGAGGAGTTCGTTTTTTATTTGCCTAGGATCAAGTTTTGCCCCCCAGTTTCTCAAATCATGCCTCAATATTTGACTTTGTATTTTGGCTCGGTTCATGATTGAGCTTGGCTTTCTAAACAGATTAAGGGTTTAGGCTTGGTTACTTTTAGGGAATGAGGATTGTGCTTAGGTCGGCTACCTTGATGGGCCGTGGTTTATGTTTGGATTGGCTAGTTAGCCTAATGGCTTGTGTTTAGGTAGGTTGGTGTTTAGGTTAAATGCTTAACCAAGTAGCCTGTGTTTGGGTAGGTTACTTGAATGGTCCTAAGGTTGGTGTTAGCCAAGTAGCTTGTGTTTGGATTAGATGGTGACAAAGGGCTAGGTTTGGTGTAGGTTGAAAGCAAAATGTTTACGCTAGCTACTTGAGTGGGCCAAAGGGCTCGTGTTTGTTCAATAGGCTAAGGGGGTCATATTTGGGGTTGGATGGGCCAAAGGACTTGTGTTTTGCTTGAATGGGCTAAAGGGCTCGTATTTGGCTTCCTTAATAGGTCGAGGGACCTCGTGTGGTTTGAAAACCAAGTATTTGGGTTAGTTACTTGAGTGGACCAAAAGCCTGAGCTTATGCTGGTTCCTTAAGCCCATAAGCATTTATAACCGTTGACAACTTTTATTTTCATTTTTTTGTTGTTTTTTTTTTCAATTTATTTTTAGAGAGAGAAAGGTAAAGTTTATTTTCAGAAAATAATTTAAAAATAAGGATAGTGGTTTTTTTTTTTTAAGTTTCTATATAAAAGTCTATGGATTTTATTTACATTTTTCTAAATGAGATCGAATAGTGGTTAAATGGAAGACTACTTACAAAGATGGGAATGTTAAAGAATGATGAACAATGAACTAAAGAGAGCTTTATTATTTTGAAAAAGGAAGATCAGAATATAAAAGCAAAGGTAAAAAACCTAACATTTATTCTAGAGCTTTATTCTAAGCTCTTTAGATTTGAACTGGAAAGACCCTATATTAAGTCTCGTATACGAGCCTTAAGGTCCTCTATCATCCCATAAGTATCCCCGGTGACCTATGCCAAAAGGGATCTTAAGGCCAGGTTGTGAGCTTCAGAATACTTGAGCTTTTCTTTCAAATAGGCAATTTCATCTCTCAGCACCTGCTCACGAAACCTAGAGGCATCCAGTAGCCTATTACTCGGCTAATCATTTGCTTGGTTGTTTGTTATCCTAAGTCTACATATTTTATGGACAAAGATCAGTCTTCAATGCAATGATAGAAAAACAAAAACATAGAAATATGCAGATGTTATGGTCATTTGGGTTAATATATTACTCCTTAAGTTGCGACCTTATTATAAATTTCAAAAACTTGTTTGCAAAAACTTTTGAACGATCAGTAAGGTTGCAATTTCTTAAGGGTAGTGTATTAACTCAAGTTTGAAGGGAAGTACATGCCATTAGGGTGGGTTATAAAAGGTTCTTAAGCTTTGTGATCTCGCTTGTTTATAGAAAACACCTTCATTAGTCACATTGAGCTTAGTAAGGTGGCCTAATCAACCCTGAGTGGTAGTTACACTACAGCACCCGAAGCCTACATAATGGCCTATCTCCTAAGATCCTAAGGCAACTTGGGTTTGATTGTATTTACCTTGCATCTTTGATGCAACAAAACAACCCCCCATATCCTAATACGTATGATATGTAAGATAGTAGTACAGACAAATAAACAAAAGCTGAGAAAATACAGAAGCTTCAGGGTTGTCTTTTCTTTTCCTATCTTGTAACAATATCGTCCTATTAGCCATTTACCAAGCCTTGAAGAATGTATTCAAGAAAGGAGGGTTCTAGAGGTTCTTAAACTCTATGACCTCATGCATTTCTTACAAAAACGGCTCCTTGGTTACGTTGAAGTTTAAGTAGGGTAGCTTAATCGGCCCCGAACAATGGTTGTCTTACTATGTCCGGAACTTACACAATGGCTCCCTACCCTAAGGTCCTCAGATAGTCTGGGTTTGACTGCATTTACCTTGCATTTTTCGTGTAATAAGTGAACCCCTATGCTCTGGTATATGCTATTTACAAAATAAGTATGTACACAAAGTCAACAATAAATAAATGAATATACAAATAACTAAACAACATGGGTAACTTGAAAGGTAATTTTAATTTTGAATTGTTTTTAAGTGGTTAGCCCTCTTGATGTCCCTAGTAAAGTTGCCAAGTTATCGAGCCTAATTTTTCATCCTCTTAGTTCTTTTTTATAAAATTAGATTTTCGTTAAACTGATCAATATTAAACCCTACTCATTTAATACTAATCCTTGACTAGGTTTGAAAAAAATTATTTTTTTTTTCAACTTGAAAATATTTGGAGTCACCACCTGATCGGAGTCGGGAAAAAGGGTTAAGTTATAATCAATTGAGTAAATTGGTTATAATTTAGTTATCGATCTATCGAAAAAAAACCTATTTATAAATATGGCTTTTTGAAAACTAGAGATCTGGATTCAGGTGCTAATTTATTAAACCCTAAACGAGTACTACTTTTTAACTTTTCAAATTTAACTTCGCTTTAAAAATATACCCTTTTTAATTTCTAAAACTAGCTAATCATGATACACGCGACTAAATTGATTAATGTACATAAATATCTAAAAATGGAAAAAATAAAACTTTCATGTTTTAAGTCGCCCTGTATTTGCATAGGAGTTTCTACATACCCGCTATTCGGGATCAGACTTTCGTAGTTCGTTCTCCAAAAACAGATTGAGTTGATTTATTTTCAACTTTGGAAAAATTGCCAGGTTTACGTTTTTATCTATTTTGATTTTATTTGAGAAAATTTCTTAAGGGTCCTAAATTAGTTTATTTTTTGGAAAATCTAAAGTACACTAATTTTGAAAGGATTCACTTATTTTTATTTATTTTTTAAAAAGTCAATTTTCTAAGTGATAAAAAATAATTTTATTATTTTATTATTTGTTCATTATTATTTATTTATTACCCTATCTTGTTATTATTATTATTTTTTCTTTGGTTTTATTTTTTTGGTTGAAATATAAAAATAAAAATAAAATACTTATTCTTCTTTTTCTTTCTTTCCTCTTTTTTTTTTTCCTTTTTCTTTTCTTCTTTTTCAGTTTTCTCTTCTTCTTTTTTTATTTTCTCTCTCTTTTTTTTTTATTTACAACAAACTACAATCATGAATTAAAATACAATACATAAATAAATAAAACAACAACAATAAGGCCAGACCTAAAGCAGCGCGGGTTTAGATGTGGGTCGCAAGTTAGATCGGAGCACCATGGGTCGGGTCGGTCCAGATTGAGTTGAATCCGGGTCACGTCTAGTGACTAGAACGACACGGTAGAGGTCATCTTGGAGCATATTTTGAGCAAGTGAAAGCGGTTTTATAAGTTTGGTATTGGACTTTAGGGGGCATTTTCAATGCCACCATGTTTGGTGGTCACAGTGGTGCGGTTGCGAATGGTGGCTCGGTTGCATAAGAGAGATAGTAGAGAGTAGTCGATAGACAGTGGTGCTTACTGCGGTTATGTTTGATGAGAGGGTGTGTACGCTGTGAGGTAGAGTGGATGGGGGTCTTGCGATGGTGAGTGTGGGTATGATCGTACGACAATGGTACGGTTGTGCGATAGTAGTGCGATTGTATAAGTTTTGAGAGTGAGAGAGCACAATGGAGAGTGTATAGGTTACGTGGCTAAGAGAAGGGTATTGTGTGCTTGTGTGGGAGAGAGAATGCAATGCCAAGAGAGAGGGAGCTTATGCGATAGGTAGTTGGAGAGAGGGTAGGAGCAAAAGAGAGAGGTATTTGGTAGAGAGAGGGAGATAGCTGAGAAAGAGACTAGAGTCGTGTGAGAATAAGACAGAGAGAGAGAAGGATCGGATGATGGGTGTAGGTAGAGAGAGAGTGGTGAGAGAGGGGGAGTTGTGTGAGAGTGAAGGAGTGAGAGAGGGATCGGATGGTGGGTATGGGTGGTTCGACCGAGAGAGAGTCGATTCAAAGAGAGAAGGGTTTGGTTAAGAGGGAGAGAGAGATCGGATCAAGGGAGGGGGAAAGAGAGATCAGATGAGAGATACAGAGGATTGGTCCGAGAGAACGAAAGTGAGAGAGAGTGTGGGTTAGACGGTGGTGGGTCCCCCTTACTTGTGTGCGTGTATGGATTTAAAAAAATATCCCCTTTACTGTTTTCTTTTCTTTTTTTTTTTTCTTCCCCCCTTTGTGTGTGTAAGTGTGAGTTTTTATAATGAGAAAATGAGGAACAAAAAAGGAAAAGGAAGGGAAAAAAAAAAGGGAAAGAAATTTTGTTGTTGTGACAAATCATAATGCGCCACGTGTCACAATTAGACATGTAGTCCAGTGATATCTTGACATGTGGCAACGCAGTGAGTTAAAAAAGAAAAAAACAAGAAGACATTTCTCTATGCCTTTAGTGAGTTTCAAACTCTTGATCTCTAGTAAATCCCAATTGCAATGTCCAAATGCTTTACCAATAAGCCGTTGGCCAGTGCCTTATCCATATGTGTAAATAGACCAGGTCAGCTTGGGCTAAATTTAAATATAAGCCTAAGTCCAACAGTACTTTATTCAAAGTGTAATTAAATTAAATCTAATTTATCCAGGTAACTTAAAAATTTATTATTTTCTAAATTTCTTATTTTATTTTATTATTTTTGTGACTTTTCCAATTTCTTATTATTTATTATTTATATTTTTTTCTAAATTTCTTTTTTTTTTGTGCTTTTTCCTATTTTCCTATTTTTTGCATTTTTTTAGAATTCCAATTTTTCTAAATTTCTTCATTTTGGGGGGGGTTTTCTTTAATTTTATTTTTTTTAAATTTTTTCTAATTAAGAACCTTATAACCTAATTTGAAAAATAAAAGGGGAGCAAAAATTAAGTGTCTAAATCATTGCTTGAAGAATAGTAAATTACGAAGACAGCATGTTATTAATGAGAGTCGAAAAGAACCTATACTATAGATAAATGGATTGCTTATATCACATAAATGATGGAAACACCAAAAACAATATGATGAGGATGACAAAGTTATAAAAGGACAACCAATGATTAAAGGGTGATGATTTTACATGAGGGGTGCCTAATGTTACAAAAAGATGACTAAGAGACGCTCTAGGAATAATGACTATTTATTGATTAATGGTGACAAATATATACAAATCAAAGGATTTTTATTTATTGCTTTTTATTTTATTTTACATACACGTGTGTTATTGTACAAAATTTTTAATACAAATAAGCAACACAAAAAAAAAATAGTTAATATTCAAAAAAAGCTTACACGTGCAAATGTTGAACTAGCAACTAGATAATAGTATAACAACTTATTGTTATAAAAACTTTTGAGTCATAACTTTATTGTAACCCCATTATCACATTTATTTGATTACAAACGGCATAGACCCTAATGAATTGCATGAAAAATTATATAAGTATAACTATGGTATAATAAGTTATATATTTTACATGTAAAAGGATTAAAATATTATACGGTTGTTAGATCACATAGGAAAATAGTAAAGTTGCAACCCTTTGCCCTTCATTATTCTATTTTTTCTTTCTTTGAAAAGAGCTGCACCAATAGTTATTCACTAGCACATAGGACATATATTTTTTTCTTGACCTTATATTGCATAACCTTTTACTTGTGAATAAAAAAAAAACTATGGTATATAAGACATACAACACTATATATAACACAAAAAATAAAATGTATAAGTGTATGAATTTCTTAAAATAATTTTTTTTTGTATACAACATTATATATAAAAATTGATGCAATAAGCCATACGGGCACGTAATGTGATAGGGGCCAGTAATTAATAACTTATAAAAACATAATTATTATAAACCCATAGTAAACATTTCCAACACTTATATATTAGTGTATGAATTTCTTAAAATAATTTTTTTTTAAATGAAGCTCATGGACACTTATATATAAGTGCGTTAATTTATTTGTTTAAATTACGGCCCAATTAACTATAGGTTATGATAATTTTTTTTTTTGTTCCTATAATTTAAAAATTATTAACCCCTTTTTATTTAAAATGATGTAAGAAGGTGGGATTTACGAGCGTCAAGTTCTATAACCTCAGGCATTGCCAAGGAAATGCCTAGTGGGCTACATTAAAGTATGAGTAAGCTTACTTATCACCGCTAAGTCAGGGTAAATACACCAACGACCTGAAAGTTATGCAATAGTGGCCTGTTTTAGGTTTTTAAGGTGGCTTAAGTTTGACTATATCTAAGCACACATATGATTTTTTTTAAAAAAAAAAAAACTTAATTCCCCCTAAATCTCCAATGAAATGCCCATTAAACTAGGCTTTTTTTAGCAAGTTTGCATCATTAAAACTCTGTTAATAAAACTATATTACAATATTAAATAAAAGAAAAATAAGAAAAAAATATAAGCTCATTAATTAATTTTTTTTTAATTTTTACATGGCTAGCCTATTAAGTATCTCTAATGATGTTCTTAGTGGAGTTGCTAATTCTATCGATACTTATTTTAGTTTTCCTTAATTTAACCTATTCTAACTCCAACTCACTTAGTATAGATTATTCGATATTAAATTAAGAAAGAAATATTTTTCTTTTAAAAAATGTTTAAATAAAATAATTTGGAGTAGCTAGGGAGTAAAACTAGTAAAAGATGAAGCGACTAGTTTACAAATTTTCTAAAAAAATTTAACTAGAAAATATAAATTTAGATGCTAACCTATTAAGATTAAGTAATTATGTAAAAATTAAAAGAAACTAGCCAATGAGCCTTTATTTTATAATTTTCCTAAAAAAATGTGAAAATGTGTATAAATATAAAAAATGTAAGAAAATGAATTTATTATTATTTTTATTATTAATTTTCATAAAAAAACTATAAATTTTATAAATTTTACAATTACCTGCTAATCGGGATCAAACTGACCATAATTCTCTTTTTATAGAAAATTTTAGAGTGTGGATTCATTTTATTTTTGAAAAAGTAGCTAAGTTTACCTTTTTAGTCAATTTATTTTGATTAAGAAAAATCCTAAAAAACCCTAATTTTTATCGTTCAATTTTGAGAAACCCTAACTTAAAAAAAAAAACCTAAATTAAGTTTTTTATCTAGAGAAAAACCTTTTTCTACGCGATGAAACCTTGTAGAAAAATTCTAAAGTACCTAAATGCAATTTTACATAAAATATGTAATTATTATGGAAAACATGCCTAATTATAGAAAAGATGTCTAAATCATGGAAAAAATGCCTAAATCATGTAAAATCTGCTTATATTATAGAAAAGATGCATATTAAAGTTTTTTATTTTATAAGAATCTAACTAAGTGAAAAAACAACCTTTTCTTAGAAAAATCCCTAAAATGCCTAATTTATAAAAAAATTCAATTTTAAAAAAATTGCAACCCTATTCAAATTTTTTAAGATATGCAAACTAAATGCAACTTTCAATAAAAAACTTGAATATCGAGAAAAGATACAGTCAGCTTAAAAATGTAACCTTTTTAAAAAATATATAATATGTAATTTTTTTAGAATATGCAATTTTCTAAAAATATGCAATTTTTAATAAACAAATGCAATTTACTTAAAAATTTGTGAAATGTATAACTTCTATTAAAATATGCAACTAACACATGCAATTTTTAAAATAGGCAACTTTCCTAAATAATCATGCTAAAGATGTAATCTTTATCTAAAAATTGAACCTAAATGACAATCGTAATAGATACAAAATCTATATGCAATTTAATCTAACAAATACGCTAAAAATGCAATTCTAAGGATGAATATGCAAGAATAAACAGAAATAATATTTCACTTAAGATCTTACAAGAAATACTTATGTTAATATAAAATACCCTTAGAATATTGATTTACTAAAAATCAACATGACACATGTTAAGGACATATTCGTTTGACTAAATCTCTAAATAGTAATAAAATTACAACTCAACCCTAAATAATAAAAACTAAATAAAAAACCAATAATTAAAAACTTGCACAGAAATAAAGGGAATTTGTAGAGGCGTGCAAGTGAGTTAAACAAACTAAACGGGTTAATTCGACTCGACCCGACCCGACCCGACCCATTTTAGCTTGTGGGTTAAATAAGTCAGGTTCATTTGGCCCGTTTTTTAACAGGCAAAAAAATCTTAGCCCTAACTAATTTAAAAAGTGGGTTAAATGAGTTGGCTCGTGAGCCAAAGGCGTAAACGTATGAAACGAGTTGACCCGAGTCGACCCACTTTAGCCCGCAGGTTAAATTAACTAGGTTCATTTGGCCTACTTTTAAATGGGTCAAAAAACCTTGGCCTAAACCCATTTAAAAAACGAGTTAAATAGGCAAACCCGTGGATCAAAGCCCATTTACACACTTTTAGGAATTTGTATGGGTCTTTATACAAAAATAAAATAACAAAGACTGTTGAAAAAAAAAATACCTAGCCTAATTAGCACGCTAGTTGGATCTAGGCAAAAGAAAGAGCTCGTAGATCCAGTTAGTAACTCCGTGGATCCAAGTCGAGGGAGAAAGAAAGCAGCGTCCATTGAACCAAATTCTTATAGCATTCTGGGCATCAAATCGAGTGGGTAATTTGATTTTCATGACTAAGTTATCGGTGAAACTTAGTTTGGTGTATCTAAGTTAAGGGAGAAAGAAAGCAGCGTCAATTGAACCAAATTCTTATAGCATTCTAGGCGTCGAATCGAGTACGTAATTTGATTTTCATGACTAAGTTATCAGTGAAACTTAGTTTGGTGTATGTGCTACAGCTTAGAGCAATGATTTGGGTGATTTTCATTAGTGGTCAATGTTGATGATTCGTGTTTGATCGATGGATGTCACGATTTGGATTATGTGTGGATTATTGCTGTTTTAGGGAGTTGATTGTGCATTAGTGTAAGGGAGTGGTTAGTTGGGTCATGATGGTCATGTGTGGAGCATAGTCGAGTAATCGCTTTGGTCTATGCCTTTGATCCTTTTATTCATTGAGTTTATGCACTTAGCCAACTTGGCTGGACATCTTTTTTGTCATTTTAAGCAATTCATTATTACTTAAGCTGCAAAAATTGGGCCTAACCTTAATCTTCACTTTTAAGTCTAAGTTGACCCATATGACCCAAACTTATTTAAATAGCTCTAAAATATACATGTTAAATATATTTCGACACCACTTTCAAATTTAATAAATCCCGAGTCTTTATTTTTTAATAGTCTAGCTAAAATATTACAATTGGACAAAATCCATCTTATGAACTCAAATATTTTATTGGACTTTCTCTAATTAAGCCCAAAAAATTCTAAAGACTCTAAATTTATTATATTGCATATATACTTTCAAATATTGCTTGATACGACCCTAAATGACCGATTGACTTAACCTAGAATTTTTTACATTTTGTAATTTTTCAATTTTTTGGCTTTTTTTTTTAAACATGATCCAAAATTAAAAGAAAAAAAAAGGAAAAGAACCTAAAATAAAAGGGTAGCAAAAATAGAGTGTCTACGACAAAGTGTTCCAACCAAAGATTTAGTATGCTAGAAATTGGAGGCCAAAGGCTTAAGGGAAAGGTTAGGCAAGCTTGCCCCTAATTGAATGGACATTATATGTGTAAGGGAAGATGTAAGCAACAGAGCATATACACTTGACGCTCTAGATGGGAAGCTTATCCTTGGAACCTAAAACGTAAGTAATTTAAGGCTATATTTCACTTAAGTCTTGTAACTTATTTGTAGGGGTTGTAAAGAACTTAATTAGTCAATAAAGCAATGAGTTCCTTACACTTGTGTAATTGTTTTTCTTTCTTTTGGTCGATCTGTACTTGGCACTCTTACTGTAAGGTCGATTCTCTTCTTAGAGACTTCACCCTAAGTCAATATTTACACTAACACTAATGAGGACCAAGGCCGTAACAATCGTTGAGACGAGCTCCTTTGATGATGTTCAAGCACTAACATGACCCTCCAGCAAATTAACCTACTAAGTCACATTTATAAATTGCCTTGATGGTTTTCACACTTTAAGTGCATGTAGTAAGGCTGTGGTATATCGACTTGATCGGTATACCTACCTAAATGATTGCCTTGCATGCCTAAGTATAGTGGCTATGACAAGTAATAGTCTTAAACAAGCGAATGGGAAATAATTAGACATAGTGAACAAAAAGCAAACGTGAGTATAGATGCAAGGAAAAACCTGATATTTCATTAGTTGAAAATCATTACAAGGCCTTAGGGTTGCCATCTCAACCTCAGGTATAAGTAAAAGGAAAAAAAAAAAAAAAGAGTCTCATTCCTATTCCTACGCTTGCCCTTGGCACCCATTAGGTTGCCTCTCGAGCCAGTGTCCCTAACCCCATCATCCTGTTGGGGCTCCACAACCCTCATAGCTTACCTAACCCTACTAGCCACCATAGATAACACCTAATCCGAGGTTGCCCTTGCACTTAATGAGGCAACCACAGCAATTGCAACCCCCTCTACTATAGCCCAAACCAACTCGGGGATAGACAACTTCCTTGTTCCCTTCTTACTCTTCTTTAGGGGATGCCTAAAGCTTTCCCCCTCTACATCTCTAGCACTTCCTTTCCTCTTCTTGGAGACACTTACTTCTAACATTTACTTTTCTCAAATTGCCATCAGCTTTTGCTTAATCACATTTGAAGCAACTTGCAAAGTTGCAAGAACAAACAAAAAAGTTAGCAAAAAACAGCAAAAGGGAGGGAACAAGCATGCTCACATTGTTGAGGACAAGTAGCCTCGAGCTCCCACATTACAGTGATGATGCGACGCAATAGACTCCCAACCAGCCCCTCTTCGAGAAAGAGTAGTAAGTACTTGTCTCCACCTTAAAGAGAAGCCTATCCTAAGCATACTTCTAAGTAATTGCTAACTGGAAAAGCCTCTTCCAATTAGTGAGGTCAAGTACCTCCTCTTTAGCCTCTTCATCCTTAAGCCCTAGATATCAAGTTGGCTTAGTCTAGATCGGCTTCATCTAAGATGTTAGGAGAATTGGCCTCTTTGTTACATGAATGCAAAAAAAGTGCTCCTTCCACTTCTGAACCTTGGATAACAACCCTTCAAACACCTTTAATGCTCTACCCTACAAAGAAACGTACACCTAACCATCCAGGCTTAACTTCAACTAAAATAAGTGGTGGAACATCTAAGGTGTTGGCCTCTGAAGTTAGAATCAGCAAATTGCATCAAAAGCAAGCACTTGTGCCTAGGCATTCGCATGTAGTGACCTTGAAGGAATTGTGGAATAAATAAAAACTTGTACCAAGAACTCTGACATGGGTAGCCACAACCCCATCTCAAAACGGTTTCACATATACCTTAAACAACTGTTCGTTTGCTATTTAGAATGCCTTCTCTCCTGCTACAAGAATCTCCTCTCACTACCCAAGCACAACCCTGACAGCCTAATTTATTACCCTTAATTTTTTGTCACTATGCACATAATTAGCATATGCCATAGGCATGCTCGTCATGTTGGTTGTGTGTAGATCTTCCATGGGCTTGTTGTCTTCATCATTCACAGCATAGACATCTCAAGGCCTTGAAGCAGCCCACTCTCTTATCTCTGCCCAGCTCAGTAGCACTTCACCTTTGTTGCCTGCTGCTACTGTTTGGAGGGGAGTGGGGTTGCCATCCATTTTGAGGAGCACCTCCTCATACCCTTAATCTATCTCTTAAGGTAGAACTGGTCGTTCGCTCACTTTAGGGACTAGAAATCCTTTGATTAGCATCTTTTATTCACAAGAAGGATGAAAATTTAAAGAGAATAAAGTGAGAAATTTGGAAATGCACAATTTGCTCTTGAGACAAAATTTTGATAAAGAATAACTAGGGCCCTAAGTGCCCCTTATATCGACAAGCGAGAAAGGGAGACAAACAGTTTCTGAATAGTTAGGACGTGCTTCAACCTCTAGGACATGCATTGCATCTCTACTGTTGTAATACAACAAGTTTATGATTATAAACAATTTTAATTTCAAATGCTGTTATAAACGTAAAGTCCACTGCCTTAGCATTAATTTCAAGAATTCATATGTTGTTATATGTTGTACAATTTTAATTAACATCACTTACATACCATTGAACTTGTTCATGATTATTGAAAATTTAAATAAGCACTGAATTAACACATAATTATGGTAAGTCGTTAAGAAAATCTTTTTTTTTTCTCCCCCTTCAATTAATCCATGCAAATAGGAAGTATCATCAAACATTCTTGACAAAAAAAACCTTAAAAGAGAGAATAAAGGGGGGATTAAGTCGAAATTGATATGCTTGAAGAGTAATTGATATATGTGGCCATCCACAGTATGAAGTACTATTTCTTAAAATATTGTTGCTTATGTATTTTGATGCTCTACCATGATGTTCCATCACATTAAATACATGAACTTAGAACTAAGACAAGTATGTCCCAAAATTTCAAATTGTTATGTTTAAACCATGTCATGCATGGTTTTTGTCGTGTTATGGTAAAAAAATATCAACTTCTCATTTATGTTGTGTTGTAACTTGCACACATCTTAAAGGGTCAACATGTTTAATGTCATAACACAAACATATATGTTCTTGGACCATGCTTAGCAAACTTTGATCGCCCTAAGTAAATTGAAAAAACTATATTTTAAGGGGAAAAAAAGAATATATATATGTATATATGCACATATGTCTTCATTTATTTATTTTAACTTTTTTTTTCGCCAACATGAATATATATTAGGTGATCAAGTCTAATCATCATTAAGTATAATATCCTAGGCACATAATGTATTCCACGAGGAGGATGTATAACGTTTAACCTTTATATGATTAACTTGTGTATGAAGGATAGTTTGTGGAACCTAAACTAAAATATGCTTGCTTAATTATATGCTAATACTCATGATTAAAATATGCTTGCTTAATTGTATGCTAATACTCATGGTTAGAATCGAGGCTCATAATCAATGAGAATATGTGAGTTATGAAATTGTTCCATAGAATCATTATTGATGGAGTAATTATAATGATGTGGCTTATAGTTTAGATGTTAGTACCACATATGTTGATAAGTAAGTCATTGATATATAAGATCTGCGATTGATAATGGGTTTGTATTTGTAGTATGGAAGTCAACTATGCATGGGATAAAGGATTGAACCACTAAGAATCAATGTAGAGGACAAATTAGTATGAGACAATTGCTATTCCTAAACTTTCATTTATTTTGACTCTTGGATTCTTGATTTGATGCATTGTACTAAAAGATAATAAACATTGATTGTTGGTTGTTCTTGTATGGTGTTGTTAACATTAGTAATTGAGTGCACTTTGTAAATTTATGTGTAATTATTGTAAGACTTGATTCATTTGAGATCATTGCACTTATTTGGGATTTTGTAATTGTTTAAGATGCTGAATGTTGAGGAGAAAGTGGCATGATTGCTCTAGTTTTAGATGTAACATATGGATTAGAGAGGGGTGTAATAATAATCATTTGGTGTAATGCCACGAAACTTGAAACACTATAACTCGTCACATGTTCCTACTAATACGTTAGTTAGGTGTCTTAAATAACCTGTTAACTCGTTTACATAAAAATCAACCATTAATACCTATAGTATCTCCTCAATATCTTAAATGTCTATAACATCTTTATTCCACAAATGGTACTAAATGATTCACTTCTTCAACTTCTATTATTTAACGACAATAAATTCAAATATAATTCAATATCTCTTGTCTCAATAAACCATAATGACAAAACTTAGCATCGCATCTAACCATAACACTGTAGCCAACATACTCCCAACAACAGCAACGGGAGAAGTCTCAAGTAATTTCTTATAACCTACAATACAAATTGAAATAAATAACTAAAGCCTATTATACAATTCAACCAAAACCACAATGCTACTTAACATATATGGAACCTTTCCCACCATTATCGTAACATCCATAACAATTTGCTGCATTACCAAACCTGTACCTACACTTGTACCTAAAAATTTTAAGAAGGGATAAGTCGAAGCCTAGTATGGAACACTTCAAACACAAGTGTGTGAACATATAATTCTATTCATACATACAAAAGTATAAAGTACAATTATGTAAGAACCATTCTTTTATTTATCTTTATTTAAGCCCTTCAAGTAGCATAAGGATACTCACAACCCCGTCACATATATATAATACCATAGTATTGGTGTGGGTCTTTCCCAATAACTTAGTAACCAAGTAACCATGCAATCATCTTAAATTTACCCATATCATTTCTAGGCGTAACTCTAATCAAGACATTGTCGTGGAAGGATCATCAAGAAGGTTGGTCCTCCTAATCCCTTGAGCTTAGCCAAGCACACGCAATATACATTCATTTAATGTCCAATAATTATTTAATTAAGTTATATTCACTAAGCTAATATCACATCCAACAAGCAAGTGTCCCATATCTAGTTTTGTCAATGCGCTAGAAACTAAAACAACAACCTCTTTAAAACTTGTCATAACACAAACACCAAAACTCAATTTACGGCCTATACTTATACTAGAATGATACACCCTCTCTTAAACCCTAACTTAACTAACATTACCCTTTAACCCAAAGTCACAACCCTTATACATTTACAACTCATGGTACTAAAGGAACCTAGGATCGCTATGCTGTTATATTGATTTGCAAGTTATTTTAGATGAAGATTCACGTTTGGAAAGGGGTATAGGATAGAAAAACAACCTTGAAAAAACCTCAAAAAACTCAAAGGAAAAGTACTGCAAGAAACAGGGGTAGGGCGTTTAAATGCTAGTTCATCTAATGTCCAAATGCTAGTTCATCTAATGTCCAAATGCCATGCTTAAAAGGAGCATGATAAACCTTAGCGTTTGGACATTGAAGGGGATGGTGTTTGGATGCTTGCTGCAATCTACAAATTGTAGTTGCAGCAACGCGATCATCCCCCGATCTTCGATCCTCTTTTGCTTAAACTCAAAAACCATCCTTCCACGACATTTTCAAAACAAAACCTAATCCCTTTCATGTCTCAAAACATCTCCTAAATTCAAATTCATAACCAAAACTTAAGGATTCAACGACACTAAAGGAATAACGACATCCATAACATGATAGTTCCTCTAATGGTATATGATTTCCAATAGTATTAGTTGTTTCATATTTTATTTTAAATTGTTTTAAAGTATTTTTGCACTCGCATTGTAGAAGTGTCACCGGCTAGTTTAATATTTAGAGGAACTACTTTTCTAATTTCATATTTTCTCAATTGACAATAGCTATACCAAGGTAACCCATTGCAAATATTAACTCTAAGTAGACTTAATCGGTTTTATCTATTTTTAGTGTGATTTTCACCGTTTTTTAACATATAAGATATTTGAATTCATAAATTTATATGTTTTTATCATTTTTATGGATTAAAAAATTTAACTGATGCTAATACTATAATAACTTATTGATATAAATACTAATCTTTTAATATAATGCATCATATTAAAATATCCTGTTTTCATATTGAAGTGCGTAATGTAACCAGACCTATTTGGTTTACCCTACAACTTAAACCATGGGATCGCATAGGTGTTGTAATTACACCCTTTTTGTTTTTTTATTTTTTTGGGAAGCTGGATGTTTTTTTTTAAATATTGCATCAATATGTAGAATTATGGGATCCGCACATTGGAAATCAGACACGTTCCTGTTTTTCTATATATGACAAATGAATAAAAACTTGTCCATTTTCACATGCAACTCATCAAAGCATATTTTATTAAGAACACACTAAATTATTGAATTTTTCGTTGAATAAATACATTGAGATTTACATAATTTATAAAAGCGCATTACACTATATGTTCAAAGGTTTTTTCTTTTGCCAATATTTATCAAATGTTGATAATTTATTTAATTTTTGTATTTAGCGAGTATCTACTTAGGACGAATTAATCATTGTTGATACACACTCTCATTGAAGATTTACAAGAAGAGAAGATTTTTCTTATCTCGCATTTCATGAAGATTAAACTTGAATCGCTTAAGTAAGTTAGGCCAATGTCTCAACTATTAAGGTAGATTTTCAAGGAGATACATAGAAGCGATGTATTTAATTCCCATAAAATATATGATTATTTATAACATTCTAAATATCTTATGTGGATTTTGATTACTTGGGGCTGTAGAAATACCAGTCTTTTTATCAGCTACAACTCTCATTAGGCATACCATACCAGGACATCCACTACATTCATGTTTTAGGCATTGTGATGCCACTCGCTAGAAAGAAAGGAGCATTTTATTTCATGTTTTTGGGCGGGAACCCAGGCAAAGCCCAAGGTAGGCCCATGGTCTTCCAAGCCCGTGGCCTGCTGTACATAGTATGGATGGGCCCCCAGATAAGCCCAGACATACTCAGCCTCTTTATATATTTCATTTGGGTTCTGGATTAGTCTCGCAAACACGTAGGCCCAAAGGGCACCAACGTAACATGCAATGGCATCGTCAAACCAAAGTACAAACTGTCTCAGCTTTTAAGTCAGCAGTCAATTCCAGAATGTACTCCGCAATCCACGTAAACGGGGCCCCTTCTTCATCATGTACCCTCCATCCTAATTCCCAACACCAACCTAAGAAGCTGCCAGGGGATAAAGATTCGGTGCAGTTTTAGGACGCTTTGCACTCCTCGGTTCAATTCGTATTTTAGAAACGTTACACATAACGGATACAAAACACGAAGGATAGGATGCAAATGGAAACAAGATTCTCGTGTTTTTAATTGGACCGATTTAGCTTTTTACTCTATATTTAATTTTATATTATTAAATTTGAACTATTCAACTAATTGTATTTGAATGGTTTAGATCTAATATATATAAAGTAAAAGTAATATCAGTTTTGGTTTTGATCAATAAAGATTAGTTAAGATTAAGCTCTATGTTACTAGGTGAGTCACAAGACAATAAATAATGAGGAGCATTGAGATTATCTAGCATTGCTATTTTAATGTTTAAATTAGATTGATGTGTAAGAAGAGTGATAGTACTCAAACGTGAAAAATAGACTCTAATAAATGAAATATTAAGTAATTTACCGTTGAATGATGGTATTATATTTATAAAAGAGTAGAGTTGGTAATTGGAGAGGATTTAGTGAATAAAAACTACATCAATAAGTATTGGGTAGTGAAATTATAAGGTCCAACATAGTCTACAAATATAAGAGATAGTTATTGACTCAATCATTCGGTTTTATTTATAGCCGTTTGGTAATAGGTAACTGTTATAACTGGGTAGATTGTATTATGAGCCTAAATAAGCCCGATAATAAAGATAGGGAGGATGAGTTTAAAGAAGTATAACCTAGACCATGAGACCAATCAGGTTGATACAGGCCTCAAGGGTCCAGGTCCGAGTTTAGGTCTAGGTCCAAGTCCAAGTCTAGGTCGAGGTCTAGGTTTAAGTCTAAAAGGTCCTATCAACAAGTGGAATAGAGGGTTGTATAGATGTTGCTAAAATAAGGGATGGGACTGTAAAAACTCATGGAAATGGAATCAACAAACCAATCCAAATTCGCTATCTTCCTTTTATACTATATTATTCCATCGAGTTAGATTGGTTTTAAAATCAAATGTTTGGATAATAAAAGTAGTAAAAATTAAAAAGAAAAAATATATGTGACGGGCATGAACATAACGAACAGGATAACGAATAAAAAACAGATTAAACAAAGAGGTCCAAGTTCATAGCTGCCTTTACTCACTTTGTTTACTCAAATTTTTAAGTAAAATTATTGATATTTAGTGAAAGATAAGCTCTTTTCCCAATTATGGCTCCAGACAGCATTCTCACGCTTTTGAATATGATCTCCATTTCCATTAGGTAGCCATCAATCGACGACATTGATTAATAAAAAGCAAGTTCATGGCCAAATGTTAACCTTAGCATAGCTACCCATGGATAACCTCTTTTTTAGGGAAGAAGACTTTACTTAGGGTGTAACCATGAAATAAAGATGATCTCATCTAATTTTATTGGTAAAGCATTTCTCTCTTGAGAGGCTTCTAAGTGGCAACTCTATGAGTACACTTAGTTTTAATCAAACACTTAAAACCTTTGCTTGCTTTACTACGGCTAAGATAAGTTCTTTCTTAAGTGGGAATTAGGTTAATTGGGCAAGAGCAAAGCAAGCTTTAGTGGTGCATTGTCTTCAAGGTCCCCTTTCAGTCTTTTAATGTTGTTATTTTCTCCGTCGTTGACAATAATGACTAGGAGTCCAATGAAAACCTTAGGAGATTATTATATGCCGGCAATGACCCACGAGTCATGCCACAACAATGATGATGATGAAATTTGATGATAACAATCTAACAAAAACCTTTTATTTATTTTTATCTTATATTAATATATATATATATATATATTTTTTTTTTGCTTTTTATGTTCTAATTTTTCATTTATTTTTTGAGAAAATTGCACGAACTACCTGAAAAATTTCAGAATCGTATCAACCCCAACTTTTCAAAAGTTATTACTTACCTCTTAAAATACTAGTGTGGTTGTCTAAGTGTAAACTACAATTGACATGAATATTGACACATGAATTATTTAGAAACTTCAAAACCAAATATGTGTATTTTAAAGGAAATTTTACATATTTACTATATGGCTTCAGGACAGTAGGTTAATTTTGCCAAAAGTTCTTTGATTTTTAATAAGTCTTGTCTAGATCATATTAAAACAGCTTCTGCAAGTGTTTTACAGATAAATCCTTTTAATAGCTTAGGTAATTACTTAGGTCTTCCAACATCTTAAGAGAGAACTAAAAGTCAAGCTTTATCTTTTGTTAAAGAAAAAATAGTAAATAAACTTAAGGATTGGAAAAAGAATCTCCTATCAATGGGTGGGAAGAAAATTATGATAAAGTTGATAGCTTTTGCAATTCCTACTTATTTTATAAGTATTTTTAGTTTTCTAAAGAAGTGGTGTATAGTGCTTTGATTGCAAATTTCTGGTGAGGAGAGTCAAAGATGGATAATAAAATTCATTAGAAAAATTGGAAGGCGTTGACAAAAGTTAAAGATCGGAGTGGACTTGGTTTTAAAGATTTAGAAGGTTTTAATCTTACATTGTTAAGCAAATTAGCTTAGCGCGTATCTTGCAGAACTTAGATGCTTTTTAGGTAAAATTACTAAAACATGTCTACTTTGCACATTAGGATTTTATGAGCACTAAGAGAGGTAGTTGAGCAAGTTAAGGTTTGCAGAGAATTTTGTTGGGGAGAGATGCAATTACCAATAATTTATTTTAGAGGATTGGTGATGGTCGATCTATCATTATATGGTGTGATCCTTAGATTTTGCCATTGCTTGGTTAGAAGCTACTAAGTAGAAGTCTAGAGAATGAGTTACTTCACTTGCAAGTTGAAGATCTCATAAATCATGAAATTAGGTGTTAGGATTTAAGCCAAATGGTGCATAAGCTCTCTAATCACAAAGCGAAGGTTATCATGAGAACTCTAATAATTTAAAATCCTTTAAATGATTTGTTGGTGTGAGTTGGAGAAAAATCGAGGAGATATTCAGTTAAGAGTGCTTACTATGGGATCATATCTACATATCTTACTTAACCTAAATCTTCTTCCATCTCTTCTAGTGATGTCTTATGGTGGTTGTGGAAATGTGTTTGGAATTTATAATGCCAACTGAAGCACAAACATCACATATGGCAATCGTTTCATAATGCTTTAGCAACTAATGTTAATTTGTTTTATAGGAAAGTTCTCTCTAACCCTAACTATTGTTTTTACAATGTAGTTGAAACTTTAGAACATGTTTCCTTTAAATGTGAATGGGTTCATGCAGTATGGTTCATAGTTCTGCAAATTCGAGTCAAGGATTTTGATGATTTACGTATTGATTTGTAGATGGACGATATCATGTGAAAACTTCAACTTGGCAAGGTTCAAGCAAAGAAATTTCTCTCTAAAGTTGCGATCATTTTATGGTATATATGGATGCATCATAACTATTGTCTGTTTAATCAACAATAACCAAATCTATGGAATGTTGTTGCTTCTATCAACCAGGAAAATTCTACTACATTTCACTAAGATTATATATTTTCCAATAGCATAGCTCATAGCATTTCTACTGCTGCAAGTCATAAGAACTCACAACCTACTATAACATAGGATTGAGTCTCCTCTCTTTGGAAGCCACCAGCATTGAATATAGTAAAGCTTAATTGTAATGCTGTTGCTAATCATATGAATGGTAAGGGAGGCTTGGGAGTTGTGTGCTGTGATTTAGATGGATGCTATTTACATGAGGAGGCTATGATGACAATTGTTACTAATGTGGAAATATTAGAAGTAAATGCAATCTGCAAAAGCTTGAGAATTGCAACTAATAGAGGATGAAGTACCTTGAGATTGAGTTTGACTCATAAGTTGTTATTAATGCTATTGAGTATCTTACTATTGTAGCTTAGAAGATAGTAGGAATCATAGATGATATTTTGCGGTATAAATATAGTTTTTGTAGTTGCATGTTTTCTTTTTCTCATCACGAGGCAAATGCTTGTGCTCATTAGGTAACTACTAGAGCAAAATTTAGGATGAGTTGTTGTTTCTTGGTCTTTTAACCACCATCCCAATTATCTTATCTCTCATATGTTGATTTTCCTTTAAGACTACCAGATGTTGTAATTTTTGTTTAAGTTGGTAATGAAGTTTGTTTTTCAGTTAAAAAAATAAATTATTTAAATATATTTGATTAGTTAATGTAAAAATATTAAATAATGCAAAAAAAAAAAAAAAGAAAAACAACAAATAATTAGAAAAAAAGAGTGTTACCAACCATCCCTTATCTTTAAGTGGTTGCAACCTTTAGCAATAACCAATTTGCTTTTTGTTTTTAAAGGAAAAAATTCTACGTTAATTTTCATATTTTTTTCTACATTTTTGTATGTTTTACATTAATTATAATCATTTATCATGTTATTATCCACTATTAACTACAATTTATACTTGGACAGCTTTATAATTTTTTTAGAGGATAAGAGTTGACTTTTGAAAAAACTCAGAATTCACACCATTTTTATGCCTCGTTCATTTGAGGGGAATTGGAATTTAATTCTCTTCTTATTCCTTATTATAATGTTTACTTGGTGTTTTGTCTCCGAATCGTAATTCCTTAGGAATCCTTATTACGTGAAATCAAATAATAGGAATTCCTTAATTCAATAAAAAAATCACAATTTCTTATAAAATTTTATATTTTTTTTTCTAAAAATAATCTCATATCAATTTAAAAATGACTATTATCATTATTGTTATCGCTACTATCGATTACTACTGCTGACACCGTCACTACCGACCACTACTGTTACCACCACTGCTACTATCGATCGCTACTACCGCTGTCATTACTATCACTGTTGCTACTAATCACTAACCACAACCGTTACTGTTACCACCAACCACTACTATGATCATTATCAATACCATTACTATTACACTGTTGCCGCCGCCATCTCGTTATCGCCATCTCGTCATCGCCACCACCTACCACCGTCGCGTCACCACCACCTCTGATCACCACTATTATCACCACAACTAATGTCCCTCTAAGCTGGTACCCTAACCATCACCATCACCATCACCATCACCATCACCATCAATCACTGTCATTACTATTACTATCGTCACCGCCACTGCCATCGTTATTATTGCCATCGTTACCACCATCACCACCGTCATCGATCATTATTATCGCCTCCGCCTTTGCAGTTGATTTTCACCACCACCACCACCTATTATTTAAGAAAAAAATGAATTAAGAATAATTTAATCATTAAAGTTTTATTACGTGTCTATTCTTAAGTTTATTAATCAAACTAAATAAAGTAATAAGTATTACATTTTTATTATATTTTTTGAAAATTTCGATTATATTCTTCTTTTATTCCATTAAGTAAAATGAGGTATTAAAGTTTTTAAAGATTTAATTGTTTTTGAGGATTTAGACGTTTTAGCACATGACTACATGAAAAAAATATTCGTGCCCCTTTCATGTTAAAGCAGGGTAGCGTAACTGCTCAATTTTAAAAGGTAAAGATAGAGATATAATTATGAAAGTCACGAAAAATGATGATTACGATGTAATTTATCCCTATAATTGCAGTGAAAACATCTTGCTTAGGTCTGGAACCCCTGCCTAACTTTTGGTTCATGGTGCACGTAGTCTGAGTAAAACTTTTTCCATCACCACCACAACGCATCTGTTGGAAACTATGGCCCCGGGCCCCCCCTCCCTTCCTCTCAGCTTCATGCCACTTGCAGCCACCAAGCTCCAAAGCCCACCACAGATGACAGATCGTGCAATAATTATCTCGATAAAATCTCCACGTAGATATTGGAATTTTTACGGTATCATTTATATTTTTTTCAGAACCGAATTTATTTTCTATCTGATCTTTAATTTATTATTAATTAAATTTAAATTATTAAAAATATAATTTATTTAATAGTTGATATCTAATAAATATAAGATCGAAGATTAGATAAAAAAGAAGATTTTATCAAAAACATGGGTAGAACTATAAAAAAAAATTCATATATATATTATGATAAGATAATATGGATTCGAGGGTAAATTGTAGTATTAATTTCAAAAATTATGCCCATCATAAGATTTATCATTTTATTTTTATTAATTACATTATATATTATAACACGATGAATATGACATTTAAATTTGGCTTATTCTGTTAAAAAAATCAATTTTCGTAATTCTAAATTATATCGATTCTCGTTAATTATAAGACAGTTTGAATTCCTAAAATATCTAAAAGTTTTTTCTTCAGTAAACTAGTGATGTTTTCGGTGTATACACTTACGACAAATCTTTTAGGCTGTTTTAGCATCTGAACTGGGCTTTTTCTTCACCGATTTGATATTTCAACTTTAATAAGAGTCAAATCAATTGATGATCCAGTTTCAACAAACAATTATAACCATAAATTTGTAGTGAAGATTGATCCGAGAAGAAATTTTAGAGTGTCAATATTTTTCAATGGATGTGAGTATAAATGCTTTAATTTAGAAATTCAACATATCTTCATAATTTGATAGCTTTTAAAAGATAGATATTATGAAATGTAAAATTCACTAATTCTCTTTGTTATTCTATATATTATCAAAGCTTTAACCATTTTCCAACCAAATTCACCCAACAACTTCTCAGTACTGGAAAGCCAATTAAGAATGCTAATTTTGCTGTATAAATCTTAATTTATTTTATTTGATTAAGGATGCTACTTATAGCCATTAAATTGACTTTAAATCCAATGGCTCATAGTTGTCTTTGGTTTCTTATTCTTTGACGGTTTCCTTTTTTCGGACCGTCTCTTTTATGTTTTCTTACGAAAATGATTTTACTTTTCATCTTATTTTTAATTTAATATTCTTTAAATAGATATTGTTAAAATAATTATAATTATAATTATTTAAATTTAATAAATATTAAACTAATAATATAATGAAAGGTGAGATCCATACGTAAAAAATATAAACGTTATAAAAATTCTTTTTTTTTTTTTTTTTTCACCCCGAAGAAAGGAAACGATAATTTAATGAGATTGTTTAAGTAGTCTGAAAAGACTAGTGATTCAACACATCAAAGTCCAATCAATGAGAGTATCTCCTTAAATGATTGTTTGGTTTCACAATTTTCGGTAGTAGACAAACTTTAGCTGATTGTATGGTTACTTATCGGCAAAAGCTACTGGACAAAAAAGATCTTGAACTAGAGGGATAAAATTAAGAAATTTGTCTCATATATTCCATAAAAATATTTTTTAAATTCTAAAAACCATTCCATATAGAGTTTCTAAATTACATTATTGAGATTTATTTTATTGTAATTTATAATATGAATAGTTAATTCCTTTAATTTTATTAATTATAAAAATTCATATTTAGTATTATATATATCAAACATAATAAAAAAAAATTATATTATCTTATTATCCTTGTATTATGTTGTTCAATTTTTTTTATATTGTCTAGTATTATTAACCGAATGCTATCTAATTATGAAGTGATGGATCACTTTCTTTTTTACCCTTATTGTGGTCCATCAAATCGTGATCCAAATGACTACATTTGCATAGTTTGTCAACCAGTTTATCAGTCGTGTTCCTAATAGTGAAACTTTATCTTGTATCATCCCAACCAACCCTACAATCCAAAACAATATTTTACTACAAAATAGCAATATCAACAACAATCATCTCCTCCAAAATCAAATCAAAACTTCTTAAAACTTCATTCATCTCCACAATTTTAGGTGATTTAATAATAATTTGATGAAAAATTAACAACAATTTGCCATTAAAACTGTCGTCTCTAAGTTCTTATTGGTAGGTATTAGGGCTTTATATATGGAAAGCTTGTAAAACAACATACTGTGAGGAGAACGTTGGGAGATTATTTTGTGTAGCCATTCCGATGCTTAAATTAACAGTAGAGCTTTTAAGAGTAAGAATAATTGTAAGCCCCAAAGTTTAGCCAAGTAACCGTAAGATTGAACTTAGAATCCAAGGTTTAGGGCGATCGGCTAAAAGATTCGATCAAACTCAAATTATAAACTATTGAGAAGAATATTAGTAAAAATGACCCCGTAAACTTAAATTTAAGAAAATAAGCAATAAAATAAGAGACTATAAAATTTTCAAATTTTAAGCATAATAATTGCTAATTACCGAAAAAGCGAAAAGTGTCATATAATAACTAATAAATTACTAGAGATAGATTATATGTATACTAAAAATTTTAGAATGACCAAAATAATAATTAGGAATGTTCACGTGTACCCTACATGTATTTACGTGTAGATAAAAATACGCGAAATATGTTAAAATAATACTAAATGCTTAAAGAAAATTCATAATTAATTAAAGAAAAATCAGGAAAAATCATGAATCATCCAGAATTGGGTCGTGGCAGTTGGGAAAAATAAGAAAAAATTCGGCCAATTAGAATAAGCCAACATTAAAGCCAAAAATCAAGGGATAAGGCAAATGTCTTATCCCATTTAATGCACAATAAATTCCACAAAGCCCTATAAATAGTAGGAAAAATTACAGAGCACATTTGGACAGATACAAATCAGAGAAAATTAGAGAGAGTTGAAAATTCAAGAGAAAATCCAGAAAATAAAAAAAAATAAGAAAAACTGTGCAGTTAAGGGTTTTAAAAGGAACTCACACCAGACGAGGAGCTGGAAGTGGACGGCCACCACCACCACCACCACACGGTGGTGGCAACGCCCAGGCCGGCTGACAAGGCCACGGCGGCCCGCGGTGGCCGGAGCCACCCAAATCGGTGAGTCTGATTTCCAGCCCGAATCTTGTGAATTTTTGTAAAAATAGTAAATATAATTAGAAAATTATGAATTTTGTTATTCTGAGATATTTCTGTATGTAGTTTGTAGGAAAAATATTATTTTGATGAAATTATATCCCGTAATATATGGCCCCTAAGAAATCGTGCAAAACCGAGCACATTTCGATTTAGAAATAAATGACCTTAGGAGTGTAGTTTCAAGCCCAAAATTTTTGTGTAGATTACTCAGATGATATAGAACAGTGCTATAAAGCCCTTTTTCAAAAATTAATTTTTGAAATTTTTAGATAATTTTTAGGCCCTAAAATGAGGCATAAAATGGGTAATTTAGGATTAATTAAGTAATTAAATTATTAATTTCTGACTTAGTAAATAAGTAGATGTTTTAGGGTGTTAAGATCTGATGGATTATGATACTTATAGCATTTAGGGTGTTAGATGTAATTATTAGGTTAATTATGTAATAAATGAGTAATAGGAAAAAATAGTTAATTTTGTAAATTAGGGAAATTTGGAGTAAAATCTAATTTAGGATGGATTTAGACATTTTGAAATAATAGTTGGTGTTTAGAGATGGTAATTAGGGTAATAGAAATATTAGAAATGCATTATGTGCATAATATGCAATAATGCATAATGTGTAATTATTGAAAATGTAATAAATAGAAAATATTATAATAAAAATTGATATTTTGAGAATAATAAAAATGCGCAATAAATCTGATAGGAAACTTGAATTTATGGAATTATATGAAAAATGTAAAAATTTATCACATTAGGAGTGAATTCGGTACACTGATATGAATTCAAGTGTACCGAGTAAAATAAACACTGACAAAGGGTAATGATGGTATTTAGGAGATCGGGAAGTAATGTGATTAATTTCACATTATAGGTTGAAACGGATTTTTAGGGTTGGAATCTAAAACATTACTTAAAAATCGAACTAAAAACCTGGTTCAGAAATCGATGCGAAAACCGAACCTAAACCTAAACCTAAACCTAGAATAATTATAAAAGACTTAATACCTAGATAATTAGGTATATTAAACCGTAAACAAAACCTAACAATAAGCATTATAGGATAAAACGAACCTATAACAGTTATATGAAAAGCTGAAACCACGTTCGTGTTATAGGGATAACCGGCGATGGCCTGAGCAAATCGGACCTCGAGTGAGCGAGCGAGGAGTCGAGGTAAGTTGGGATTAATACGTTGCTGTATTTTGGAGGCTTAAGATTATGCTTGATTGTGCTTGTTAGATAGTTGAATGCGTGCATGTGCTTGATTATGGGTGATGCTATGATTATGTTTGTTGCCTTGGCGCATATTGTATGAATTGTATGTAATGATTGATCACCCTAAATTGGACTTAATCAAATATACGACCAGTAATCATAATCGAACATGCATGGCAACCCGTTAGGGGATTTAGGACTCTCCGGCCAAATACCGACCCCTTCGGAAGGGATAGCGCAGGATTGCAAAATGGTCCCTTTTTCATCCTCAGTCGAACTAAGTGACAGGAGAGGAGGTCGCGGCGGGGATGAAGACAATGGTTCGAAGGTAGTCGCGGGAGGAGCAAGGTCTCCATTACACAAGCCTGGGTTTGGTCGTGAGCTGTTGCATTAACGGTAACTCCTCAACCCGGATTAGAGCGGGCGTAATTTCTCTAATCTCATGACAGGCCGAACAACGTCGTGCGATGGCATTTGCTTACACATGCATTGCAACTAATAAATGATTGAAAACCTTGTTGTATGTATGGTATAGTTTTAAGTCCTCCGTCCTAACTTACTGAGCTGTGGTTGCTCACATCCCTATAGACATCGTGCAGGTGCTAGCTAAGAAGCGGCAACCAATTACTCCGAAGCTAGCAACTGCTGGATCCTGGGGAGTGAGGAAAAACATGTGAAGAATAAACACATATTTTAAGGTTTAAGTTTTTATTTTAGAATTACCTTTCATTTTGAATAATGTAACAACTAGGAAATGTATTACGGAGAAATATTGTAAACCTTAATTACAATAGCCGAATTATAGCATATATATATTTCCTCACTTTCTTAGATAAATGATTTATTTAAATTACAAATTGTCTACTTCAAAGCGGGTTAGTTGTGGACGCCTTGTGTAGATCAGGTCTAGGATAACGGTTGTGAGGCCAACTTCTATCTTAGGGTGGTTTACACGACGGGGCTGTTACGATTCTGCCGCTTCGGGGCGTGACAATAATATGCAAGCTTGATGTATAGAGTTTAAAGAGATTTACCATTAGGTAGTGACTTGGTATTTATAGTGTAGTGAAGTGGAGCGAAACGAAGCCTTAGAGGTCAGTTGGGAAGAGATATTTTCTTGTAAGTATGGGAGAGTGGGGTCGTAGGTCTAATGTATCCTACTTATTTTAGACGTGACTATTTCATACTATTTGATCCTTATTTTGTGTATTCTAACCATTGCAAGGTTTATTGGGATTGATCAATGTAGGCCTAGGGCTTAGGCTTATATGGGCGAGCTCTAAGCCATAAGACGTGTTAGATCTAATAAGGCTTGAGGGGCTCATGTCCAAAGAGCCCTATCAACACTTGTGCCTTCCTACCTCGAGTAGTTTCATTATTGAGGCAAAGGGAAGGAGAAGGGATATATGGGTTGCTTAGGCGTGACCGATCTGACTTGAAGGAGTTTAACCTAGCGTTACGGTGCTGACGTAATGAGAGTGTAAGTCCGGGTTGGAAGTTGGCCAAGGTAGAGATATCCAAGGCAGTAGATACCTGGGTTGAAAATGTCCGAGGTGGGATAGACCAAAGTAGTTAGCAGCCGTTTCGAAGTGGAGTACTAAAGACTTGGGTAGGACTAAGCCCTAGTTAAGGTGTCAGAGTAGGATACCTTCACATCTCACTAAGTTAATGCTTTACGACTATGACCTGGTTTGTCGGAGCAGTATTCGTCATGGGCCGAGTAGACATGACTGTACTATGTCTTTATTATGCCGACTGGGTGGAAGTTAGATGGCCTTCAAGAAGCTTCTTGTTGAAGGAATTTTCTTGAAATATGATCTTTGCTCACCTGTATTTCGTGCATTCAATATGATGTAACAAATGTCATGTTGTGGCAGACTAACGTGTAGCTATATGCACTTTGCCTTTTAAAGGTGACCGTTCGATCAAAATGCTTTCCACGTGTCTGCTTTGTAGCATTTCAAGGAATTTGTGCTTATACGGATCCCTACGGCTTTCTAAATGGTTTGCCTATAAATAGTAGGATTACAACGAGAAACCACTTTTCTACAATCTCTTTATTCAATTATGCTTTTGCATCACACTCAAACATTTTTTTTTTTCAAAAGTTTCTCAAGCTCTTCTCCTTCCTTGAGTACTATAACCATGTCAACCAACAGAGATGAGACCAATTCCTCTTCATCGCTGCATATCTCTAGCTTTGACTTTATAAGGAGTGACCCCCCTCAGAAGTAAGAGGACGAGGTCTTGTTGCTGGCATAACTGGACAAACCTATAAGGATGGCTATAAAGGTGCTAGATAGGACTAGGATCATCAATGCCATCTCTAATAATGTATATGCATACACTCCCCTACTTCTCCCCCCTTGGAAGGATTTGTTCGATACTCCTAAAACAAGCAAGAGGCCTAGCAGTCGAGTAAGCAAGAGTAAACAATCTGCCTCCAGTTGGATTATAAGCAACTTTGTTGTCGATGTGATTCTTGGGTGGCAGATAAGGTTGCCAAGCAGGGACAAACGAGTGGCCTTACTCTCAAGGAAGTGCTTTGTAGTATTTGAGAAGTGTCTCCCTCTAAGTCGCTTTGAGAAAGAGTTCTTCAATTACTATTGGTGTAGCCTACCACAGGTCCTTCCCAATAAGTGGAGGGTATTAAAGGTTTTTCAACCGCTTTGCAAGTACTTGGTGGTAAGGGCTATTCTCAAGCTCTTTGATCACTTCTACATGTGGAAGAGCGTTGGAGGATAGCCTTACCTCTAGCCGCGCTTAAGCAAGAAGTTGTTTTGCGGCCTTATGGATTCAGTGAAGTGCTGGTAGGACGGATATGTAGTAGTTGAGCTGCTCGAGGAGGTAAACTTCCAGACATGATGGACCGAGATGGTTCGAACCGGGGTTGAGAAGGGACTTGGTCTCAATGACACTAAGGCCGCCAAAGAGATCTTGACCTTCATGGTGCTAAGACACAAGTAGGATATTAATGTTATGGAGATCGTGGAGCGGTATTTCCAGTGTTCGACTTTTTAGCTCTTCCTCGACATAAAGAAAGATGTGGTGAAGAAATGAGCCGAAGGTATAGGTTCATTCTACGCGCTTGTTTGTCGTGCTACTGTTGAGGTGCTTTATCCGACCCCTATAGGATAGGAGGGCCTCCTTGGTTGTACTAGTCACGGCGGTGTTTTATGAATGGTAGTGGTAGTTTCTTTCGGTTTCTTCTTGTTTTCCTTTTTTAACTTTCAATTGAATTTCTTGCAAGTAAAAATTTAGCCGCAAGGATGCCTCGTCCCTTTGTGGACGAGTTGATGAGCCACTGCCATGTGAGAACCAAGGCAAACCTGTCGAAGGGCAAGGCAATACGGTTGAAGCCAAGGCTTGGGGAGATTAGTAGGGTAAGGCTAAGGTCTATTACAAAGGGGATTCCCCTCGGCATTCAGGACGAGCCTGTCGATGTAGAGCTTTTAGGTATGGCTTTGCTTGCTTTTACCTTCGTCTCCTCTATTGAGCCCATTTTCGTGGGCGATGAAGGCGTCGACATAGAGGGGCTCGATGTTCAAATGCTTTTCCCTTTGCAGGCGAGGGATGAAGAGATGGTTGAAGGGGGCACCTTACCTTAAGTGGCTGGTTATAAGCGGAAGTCTCCTGAAATGGCTAGGGAGTTAAGGCCTGAAGCTAAGGCGCCTTTAAGCTGCAGGAGATGGAATGAGTGGTTGGCTGCTCATCCTTATTAGAGCGTCGATGACATGGGAGATGAATTTTTTGAAGTCCTAAACAATTTTAGGTTGATGGGGATAAAGTCGAACTCATTCTAAGAAGTGGTGTACACCTCCCGGGATGAAGAGTTTTTGAGGGAAGTCCCCAAGATGGAGATGAAGAGGGCTAAGGGGACTCTCCTAAGGTCGAAGTGGGAGGTCTAGGTGAACGATCTGACGCTATAGCACCAGATACTTAGCTATTGGGCTTCTATGGAGTCTTACACCCCTAATGACTAGGCTATCTTCAAGGGGCACTCCAAGAAAGGTAGGGACAACCCTATGGTGATAATAGGCCACTTGAGCACGCTAATGCAACAAGTATATGTCTAACTTTCTGATCGTTATATCGGGTGGCTTGATGTTGCTATGTAGCTACTTGAGTAGTAGCAAGGTCTTTGATTTCCTCGATGGTGTTGACGCTAGCTTATAATACTGACTCATTAAGGACAGTGTTGAAACTTCGAGTTTAGATATTAAGAAGCTCAAGTTTGATGTAGAAGACAGCTTCTGACTCAAAAACAAAGTAAAAGGGGGTTTCGTCCGTAAAAGTACGGTAGGTAGTCCTATACCCCCACAAGATATTAGGCAATTTGTTGGACCTGGCCCCCCAAGATTGGTCTATGTGCTTCTTAGGTTATCCAAAATGATCCGATTGGTTGCCTTTACTTGTCCATTTGATTGGGGGTAGGTAACTGAGGTGAAGTACGGGGTGATGTGGTGCTTGGCGCAAAGTTGCCTAAACTTGGGGTTATTAAACTATTGGCCGTTGTCCATGATGAGAGCATAGGGGACCCCGAATAAAGAGAGAATGTTGTTTCTAATGAAATATTCAACACTTATCTTTGTAATCTTGGCTATTGCTTTGGCTTCTACCACTTTGTAAAGTAATCGACGGCAACAATTATGAACTACTGTCCTCCTGAAGCTTTCAGGAAGGTACCGAAGCTATTAATCCCCCATTATGTGAATGGCCATGGGCTCATCAAGGGTTAGAGGGCGGTGTTAGGCACATGATTAATTGGGGCGTGCTTCTAGTACTGTGGCACTTTTGGGTTACAGCTTTTGCATCCTGCCTCATAGTGGGCCAGTAATACTTGAGCTGCAACGCATGGAGGTAGAAGGCTTAGGATTGAATGTGATTGTTACATACTCTGACATGTTCTTCCATGATATACATCCCTTCCCTTTCTCGAAGGCATTGGAGCAAAGGGAGGTTGACTCCTTTGCGATATGACATCGATCAACATATAGTTGGTAGCATGATGCCGGATCTTCTTTACCTCCCTCTTGTCTTCTAGGAGCATACCTTGCTCTAAGTAACTCTGGATAAGATTCATTAAGCTCAACTTTGGTGCTGTTGTGGTCAGCTCTAAAATTTTCGTCGGGTCTTGAGTTATACTTTTTTGCAGTAGGTACTCTATGAAGATTATACTATCCTTCACCTTGAGCATTGGTATGCTAGTGGAGGTGAACTTAGATAGCTAATCTGCTGCTAAATTCTCTAGTTGAGGGATCTTTTTGATGTCCCACAAAGGGAATTCTACTAAGAGGCTCTTCACTTTTTTTAAGGTACCTAAACGTAGTATCGTCCCTAGCTTTGTATTCACTTCGGACTTGCTGGACAATAATAGAGGTGTGCAAGTAGGTTAAATGGGTCAACCTAGCCTGGCTCACTTTGGCCTGCAGGTTAAATAGGTTGAGCTCATTTAGCTCACTTTTTAAATGGGCCAAAATATCTTAGCTCTCTAACCCATTTAAAAAGTAGGTTAAATGGGTTAGCTCGCGAGCCAAAAGTATAGATGGGTTAAACGAGCCAGCCCAAATAGGCCCACTTTAGCCCATGGGTTAAACGGGTATGGCTTATTTGGCCTGCTTTTAAACGGGTTATAAATCCTTATCCCAAACTCATTTTAAAAGTGGGCTAAATGGGCCAGCCTGCAGGTCAAAGCCCATTTGCACACCTCTAGACGACAAGCACGGAGTTTAAGAAGATCTGCAAATGTTCAACATCGATCTCCTTAGCTAGCTTAAGACTAGCAATGAGTGCCTTGTATTCAGATTTGCTGTTACTAGAATCGAATCTGAACTTAAGGGTGTAGTAGATGGGGACCTTATTGGGGTCGGTTAGAATAAGGCCCATGCCTCTACCGTCCAAGGTGGATGATCTATCGATGGGGAGAGTTTACACTAGTTTGTTATCACTCAGCAGTGTTTCCTCCTTTCCTGTATATTCTACCACGAAATTGATCAGCACAGGTGCCTTATAGGCCATTCGTAGTTGATATTAGATTCCATATGCACTTAATTCCATTATGTACTTCATCATCTGTCTAGATGTGTCAGGTTTTTATAGCATGGTGCGCAATGGTTGATCTGTGAGTACAATTACCTAATGCGTCTAGAAGTATGGCTTTAGTTGTTGTGCTGCGATAACTACGGTCGGGATGAATTTTTTTGCTTAGGTATACTTAACCTCAGGCCCTTGCAATATATGACTGACGTAATAGACTGGCTTGTACTCTCTTCTCTTTACTTGGACCAACACAAAAGAGAGTGCCTGGTTGCTTACGGCTAGGTACAAAAAGAGGTCCTCCCCTTGGATAGACTTGGAGAGGATTGGTAGGTGTATGTGGAAGTTCTAGAGTTGTTGAAAGGCAGCAATGCACTCCGGAGTCCATTTGAAACCTTTTGGGTTTTTTAGGATTTTGAAGAACTTAGCGCATCTATCAGTGCTCTTTGAGATAAATCTACTCAAGGCAACCACCATGCCAGTGAGCTTTTATATGTCTTGGATCGAGGTTAGAGGCTTCATTACCCTGATGGTAGTGATCTTCTTGGGGTTAGCCTTGATACCTCTCTATGTGACCAGAAATTCGAGGAACTTGTCAGATTTGATGCTAAAGACGCACTTCTAAGGTTTTAGCTTCATGTTGTACGTACGCATTTAGTCAAAGGCTTCCTAGAGATCCTTGACATGATTAACTGGCTCTTACCTCTTGACGATTATGTTGTTAACGTATACCTCCATATTACGCCTGATCTAGGGCTTAAACAGTTTTGTCACCATTCGTTGGTACGTAGCCTCATTGTTTTTCATTTCGAATGGCATCATGGTGCAACAATATGTGCCGTAATTAGTGATGAAAGAGATATGGACTTTGTCCTTCAGTTCATTTTGATTTGGTTATACTTTGAGAAGGCATCCATAAAGCTCAGTAGGGCATGTCCCGATGTAGAATTGACGAGCTAATTGATTATCAGGAGGGGGAAACAGTCTTTAGGGCGGGCTTATTGAGGTTGGTGTAATTGACGCACTTTCACCACTTCCCATTCTTCTTCTTTACTAGTATCATGTTGGGTACTTTTCTTCCCTCATGAAACTGGCTTTAAGTAGCTTCTGCATTTCCTCTTTGATTACAGCTTACCTTTTTGGAGTGAAATGCCTCTTCTTCTATTTAACAAGCCATGCTATGGTGTTAATGTTGAGGCTAAGGGTTGCTAGGTCAGGAGAAAGTCCGGGCATGTCCAATGCTGACTAAGCAAACCTGTCCAAGTTTTCCTACAGGAGGGCGATGATTTCATCCTTTACCTCAGCTAGAGTCTCAATCTCGACTTTAGTGGTTTGCTTGGATGAGGTTTCGATCGGGACGTCTTGTATTTTCTCTCCGGGCTTGCCTTTCTTGGCCAACCTCTCTTGCGAGCCTATTTCTAGGGTAAAGATGCCATCCCCTTTGGTTGCCCTGACATATAGCTCTCGCGAGAGCTTTTGATCACATCTACATACTCCTACCTCGGTTGGGGTCGAGAATTTAACCTTCAGATGAAGGGAGAATGTGATCACCCTGAACGCATTAAGGCTTAGTCTTTCCAAGAACGCGTTGTAAGGAGAGGGACAATTAATCACAACAAACTTTACGAGTCGTTGTGTCACATAGTTGTCATTGCCAAGTTCCATATCTAACATGATGATACCCTTGGCTTAGACAGTGCTTCCAATGAAGCCGATAAGATTATGGTGGTACAGCTTCATTTTTATTGGTAACTTCTTCTTCATCCTCTCGTATGTATGGAGGAAGAGTATGTTGATGGAGCTACCAATGTCTACCATAATCTTTAGAACTTCAAATTTTGAGATCTTTGCCCCTATTACCAGAGCATCTTGATGGGGTGTATCAACCCCTTCAAAGTTTTCGTCGGAAAAGGAGATGGAAGTATCTAACTTCTATCTCTTCTCTCTTACAACCAATACCTTTGATGGGGCATTAACCAAGCTACTAGTGCTCAGCTAGCTCCTAAGGTACGACCCCTTCATGATTACGTTAATGACACCATTAGTGGACACGATCTTTGCAACGGTCATTATTTTACTTGATGTAGGCATTCTTGATTTGTCACCTCCAAGGTGTCCTATCTCTATCATCATTAGAACGATTGTCGCTCCTTTGATGGGCCACATATTTGTTGAAGAAACCGTGTTGAATGGAATATTCAAGGGCATTCTTCAATTGGAAGCACTTGTTAGTGGTATGGCCATGGTCTTCATGGAGCTGACAGTATTTATCAAAGTTCTAACGACTAGACTTAGGCAATGAGTCTATTTAAGGGCGTGTATTAGGTGTAAATAGAAGGGGGGGAGTGGGTCGCACTCGGCTTGACACTTCTTTTTCTCAAAGCTCTCCCCCTCTAGTTTACTCGGCATCTTACCATCGAGGTGATCCTTCATGAACAATTTTTCTTTATCCTGCTTTCCTCCCGACCTTTCTTGATTAGTGTTACACCTAGTGTGAATGTTGTCTTCCTGGTCGATATATTTTTGAGTTTTATTCCAAAAGTCGGCCAGGGTCTTTGACTTGCTCTTTGTAAGCGATCGAAAGAAATTCCTTAAAGGTCGGATGCTGAGCTATGCGGCATGGATAGTGACTCCCTCGTCCAATTAAAGGATCTTGACCATGGCATTGTTGAACTGAGCTACGTAATTGTGTAGGGACTTGCCTTTACCCTGCCTTACAAGGTATAAAGACAATGTGTCTTTGGATGGGGGCTTGCTAGCCCTGAAATGGAGACCAAATCTCCGCGCCAGCTCATCAAAGGAGTTGATGGAATTGTTGAGGAGGTGGTTGAACCATGTCTGAGTTACCTTTCTTAGAGTTCTTGGGAAGGCCTTACATATTATAGCATCCTTACGACTATAGAGTTTCATGAGGGTGCGAAAGTGGAGAAGATGGTCATTAGGATCACCCATGTCATCGTACTGGTCTAAGGACGGAAGTTTGCCATTTTGGGGCAACACTTTGTCTTGGACACCCTTGGTGAAGGGAGTCTTATTACTAGCGACTAGCCTAGTGTCGCCAGCAAACTTGTTCCCTTATTGCTCGAAGAGTCGCCTTACCATGCACGAAGCTCGTTTAGGTCGGCATTATTTGTTGGGTGAGCTCGTCATGCAACTGAGTGAGCCTGCACTCTCTGCGAGTCGGCTTTTTGTTCGTTGCCAATTAAAACTTGGTTACGGGTGGCCATAGATCTTGTTGGCTACTAATGCAAGGGTGGATCTAGTTGCCGATCCTTACCATTCTACTATTACTGTTGGATGTTGTTCTACCCAGTGCAGGCATTGGAAGCTTTAAGGGGATGAGTTTGTGCGTTGTGTTACTCCACTTCTTCTAAGCGAGCATAGAGTAGCCTATTCCCTGCAACATATTCTTCAACCAGACGTTTCATGCGCTCCAAGCACTCCTCTAGTACAGCCATTAGGAGGGGTTGATTGCCTTCAAGTTAGTTGTTTATCAATCGTTGGTTCTCTTACTCTTCGCATTGAGACATATTGTTAAAGTAATTGTTTGTGAGGTATGTGTTTAATGTGTTTGAGTTTTCAGGTGTAGGAATTCAATTTCCCACAAACAGCATCAAATGTTGTCTCTGAGTTCTTGCTAATAGGTATTAAGACTCTGCATGTGGAAGGCCTGCAAAATAATACATTGTGAGGAGACATTGAGGAGTTGTCCGACGTAGTTACTTTGATACTTAAGTTAATAGTGGGGCTTTTGAGAGTAGAAATAATATGCAAGTTTGATGTGTAGAGTTTAGAAAGATTTATCGTTGGATAGTGATCCGATATTAATAGTAGAGAACATGTCCCACTTATTCTAGACGTGATTATTTCACGTTATTTGATTCTTATCTTGTGCATTCCAACTATTGTAGGACTTACTGGGCTTAATTAATATAGGCCTAGGGTCCCCTATAGAAGCAAGTTCTAAGCTATGAGAAATATCAGATCCGATTAATCTGGAGGGATCATGTCTAAAGAGCCCTATCAACAAAAACCTTATTTTCATTCTCTAATTTTTCAAAATCATGATCACAAGTGCATAAGACAATTTAAGCCTCATTTTCTACGAAACTCCAATTAGGGTTTAAGATTTAGGATACTAATTTGACCAGGAGAAGTATGAAAATTGAGGGAAACACTAAACAATTTAACTCGCGTGACAAATGGCATCTCAACCGATACAATTTGCACCACCTTAAACAAGACCCTGCACAAAGTACTAATTTAGAACCTTGAAATATGGAATTGTCAAAAGAGATCTCCACTACCCTTAGCTTAAAGATCCATTAAAAATTCGTGTAGCAAACTGATAATAGGGAGTGGGGGAAGAGAGAAAGATAGAGACATATAGCGTCTATGTGAGATCGTAAATAAAAACGGAAGTATTTAAGGTTACTTCATGATAAATGAGAGTAATATATAATATACATATATATAACTTTCCATTCATTTTGGAGAAATTCTCGATAATGTCTTTCAAAATAACATTACAATAAATTACTCTTGATTTTAGTAAATTATGCTCATAAACGGTAAAATGGAAATTATCATTAGTTTTTATGAAAAATTATCAACTATCAACAGCTTCCATAAAAATGATTAACAATCTCATTTTTTTGTTGTTGATTGTTTTATTTATACTGTTAATGAGTATGATTTATTAAAATCAAGAATTTTTTATTATAAGTTAAAACTTTCGATAGGTACATATAAAATAATATTACGATAGCACTATTTTTAATACTATTATTGTAGAAAGCCCTTTCATTTGAAACAAATTATTAGGGTTAGCTATTGCTTATCAATAGTCATTAATTCGCGGCTCATATCTTATCCTGTAGTGTTATTTTAATTATGAATAGAAGTATTATATTGAAATTCTTTTTAACACATGCAAATTTAGAGAAACCTATATCTAATATGCTGAAGTGTTATGACCTGAATTAGCATTAAAATTGTTGTGTAACCATACAAAAAATGACAGGATATTGAACAAAAATTGCTCCTTCTATCTTTGAAAGAAAGGGCATCAAGAGGACAGGCTATTCAAACAAGGAAAGAAAAAAGAAGCAAGAAAAACAGCATTAAACCAGGGAAAAAATAGCAAGTGTTGCACAATAAATCTTCTGAAGTTTGACCACACTTTGTTTATAGGGATGGTGAGGATTGACAGCGTAGGAGGAAAAGTCAAGTATGTGTTACTGTTTTCTCTCATCTCTTCCCTGAAAATGACTTGCATACACACTGACAGATATTGCGCTGTGTACTCCTAACAGCTTTATATTGCTTCTATATAATCAGAACTCGCGTGTCTCGTTTCAGTCCTTTTTCCTTGTACTGGCCATTCGTCATGGACCTTGACCATTTCTTTGTCGTAAACTCAACATGGGATTTTACTTTCTTATTTTTATTATCGAGTAGGAGAAAGATAGCTTAAGCCCTAGAAGCCGGTTTTGATCAAATAGGTTGATTTATTTAACTTATTTTTTTAAATAGATTTCGATTGAGGTTATATGATCCATTTCAAATCAGGCTAAATGAAACTGTTCTCTTTAATCTAAGGAGAAAGAAAGTTAGTTTAAATTGGTTGTTTAATAACTTATTTAATTCATTTTTCAAATAGATTGGGATTAAGATCTTTAGATCCATCCAAAAAATGAATTAATTAAACCTAACCCGTTTGATTACAAGGTAAACTAAACTGGATTTAATTGATTTATTTAATTCACTTATATACTTTTAAATATTAACATACCGAGTTAATAGACCGCAACATCTATGCTCACCTAAGTCAATATTCTCATATGACTCCTCTTGAGATTTGACCTTCGTACCCTTTCTCTGATTAAGACATCGACCGTGGTATATGCCTTTATCAATGTAAACTCATTAAACTAATATTAATCTTTGTTTTTTGTTTCGTCCTCCTAATCCCTTTTCAATTACATTTGGGACACGTGCTATGCGTGGGCTTTCTCTTATTATTTGAGCGACAAAATGATTTCTTTTATTTAAATAATTATCGTGAAAATTTTGTAGGTAATAAAATTGAAATCAAGTACTATGAGATTAATTAGTTGATAAAAAGAAAAACATGCTGGAAATATCTTTGTGGAAGACAATTGTTTTCCAAAGGAATCAACCAAATTGATGGCAATTTTTTATCCCACGAGAGCATCTTCTACTTCTACGTTTTTTCTTTCTTCTCTTGAAAGCATCAATAAGAAAAGAAATAATAATTATAATTTATTAAGAAACTAATTAGTAAAAACAGAAGTAATTATTCAAAACGTTTTATACCATAATTTAAAATACTTCATAATTAAAATCTGTCAAAAAGAATCAAACCTAGTTCAACCTAGGTGTACTTTTCCTTTCTTACTTACATAAAGGTTACTTTGATCAATTATACATTCTTGTACACTGTAAAAAAATTTAATATTTAATTGGTCGAGTCATCTTAGAATCTTGGATGGTAGAGATTTGAAAAGGAAATGGGCGTTACATAACTAAATGAGCTTGTAAAATAGAGAACAGTAAAGGGGTATCGGAGTATTGTCTGGCATGGTCACTTCAATACTTAAGTTATATAAGTATGTAAGGAGAGTAAGAGTACTCAAAGACAGAATATAGACTTAAGTATATGAAGTATCAAATAATTTACTGTTGGGTGATGGTATTGCATTTATAGAGAAGTGAAGCTGATAGTTGGAGAGGAGTTAGCAGGAAATGGCTACGTTTGCAAGTATTGGGTAATGGAGCCATGATGTCCAACATGGTCCACAAGTATAGGAAGCAGTTGTTTGACTTAGTCTTCGACCTTATCTGAACTCTTTTAGTCATTGGTGATTATTGCGATTAGGTAGGTCGCGTAATGGGCCTAGGTTAAGGTCAGCCCCAAAAGGAGAAGGTCAAGCCTTCAAGGGGCACATCCTAGGTCGAGAGTCTTGTTAAGTTGGTATAAGTCTGAGGGGTTCATATCTAAAAGGCCCTATCAACACTTGTACACCTCCTGATCGTAGCCTTATTAACTTTATGGAGGCAAGAAGGGGAAATATTGGCTTTTCAAGTGTATAGCCAATATGATCCGAGAGTGTCCATGGTGCTGGTGTTGATTTATCAACATGGTGGCAAAGATGTCCGAGTTAAGTGACGTAAGGGATGAGCAAACGCGGTTTATCCAAGTAGGCTACCACTTGAACCAAGGTAAGTACTCCAAAACCGAAGTGGGATATGAGAGGTCCAACCTCCTTGGCTGTCAGGCAGTGTCAAGTGGTTGGCCTTAGGTTAGGTCTGAGATAAATAGGCGATCCGAAGTGGAAACTCAGCAGGCTAAGGTAAGCACTCTAAGCTGAGGCAAAGATTTAGTAGATTAGGTGCTTCAGATGGTAGGACCGAGCTGAACTGACCATTATTCGAGCAGCTACTATTTATTCATGTCAAGGAGTAATGCTGATGAACTGCCGAACAAGTTCTTTTGTGGAAGTGGGAGGGACCTCGGGAAAACTTTTCGCAAAAGTAACTTTTCGAATTCTTACTTTATCACTCACATTTATAGTGTAGTTAATGTGATGTGATAGGTGTCTTGTCACTACAAACATGTGTAATCGCATATGTTTTGTTTTTCAAATGCTTCCATCTGACTAAAACCATTTCCATGTGTTTATGTCATAGTGTTTTAGGGGATTCGTGCTTATACAAATCCTTATAATTGCCAATTCGCTTTCCAACGTGTTTGGCCTATAAATAGTAGAATCACTTTGACATATTACTCTTTTGCAACCTTTCGTGCTCCTTTACTACAATTGATGCAACCTTATTTTCTCCTTTCATCACTTTTCTTTCTCTCTTTCAAACTTTTCTTCAAAGTTCTTCGTTATTCTTTACTTCTTCAACATTAAAATGGTTACCAACTGTGAAGTAAACATAGGTGAGATGCCATCTAATGTGTTAAAATGTAACCTAATAAACTCTAAAGTCATAAGGAGTAACCCTCCCTATGGAGGAGAGGATAAAGCTATGTTGCTGGCATAGCTAGATGATGACTCAAGGATGACAGTGGAGGCAATGGATAAGACGAGGCTTATTAGTGCCATCCTAAGGGATGTTTACGTATACGATCCCTTACTGGAGGCTACAAATTTGTTCACCATGCCTAGGGTAGACAGAGGTTTAAGCGGTTGGATCAGTAAGAGCAAGCCTTCTTCTATTAATTAGGTTTTAGCGAACTTCATGGTTGGATCGACCTTAGGTTAGGTAGTATGACCACCAATAAGGGAAGAGAGGGTCTCCTTATTGTTGAGGAGACGCTTTGTAGTGTTTGAAAAGTGTTTGTAGAATAGGCAACGCCTCCCCTTGTGTGAATTCAAGAAGGAGCTCTTCAACTTCCACCAGTATAGTCCAACCCAAGTCCTTCCCAATGGATGGAGGGTATTGAAAGCTTTTTTGGGGTTCTGCGAATACCTGATGATAAGGGCTACTCTCGAGCTCTTCAACCATTTCTATATGTGGAAGAGTTTAAGTGGATGGTCACAACTCTAATCTTGTTTGGGGAGAAAGCTATTTAGAGGCCCGATGGACTTCTTTAAGGGCTTGCAAGATGATTTCCTGGTAGTGGAACCGCCAAACCAAGCAAACTTCTAGACGTGATGGATTGCTTTGGTTCGAACTAGAAGTCAAAAGGAGCTTAGGCCCAGTGATGCCAAAGCTACAAGGGAGATTAAAGCCTTCATATCCTTAAGAAACAGCAATGAGATAAACACTATGAAGACAGTGGAGAGATACTTTAAGTATCCGATCTCCAATCTCTTCCTTAATATGAAGAAGGTTGTGGTGAAGAAATGGATGGAAGGTACAGGCTCATTTTTCACGAATAGCTTCTTCCATTGTGTTAGCATACGTATATAGAACCATGCTTCGTCTAATGTCCTCCTAAAGAGAAGGGAGGGATCTTCCTTGGAGAAGTAGGTAAATTAGCATGTTGTCTTCCTTCTTGGTGCTGACAATATTTAATCCTTTATAGGAAAGAGATTAGTTGAGAAGATACAACGTTTGTTGACATCTAAGCTATTGAGGCGTTGCTAAGCTAAGGTAGAGCTAACGACTAAAGCCACTGACCTTAAAGGTAAGGCCGTAGGGCCAAAGTTGGGTATGGGAGAAACTAGCAAGGTTAAGTTGGCTGCTTTACCCCAAGGGGTTCCTCTTATTGGTTTCTATACAGAGTCGTTAGCTGTCAAACCTATAAGTACAGTTCTTCCCTCCACCGGTTATATCCCCACTTCTACACCTATAACATTGGAGGATGAGCCTATCGATGCTGGGGACTCGAACATGGTAATGCTTGCCCCCTCTGATAGGGGTGAGGAGGGGACGATCAAGACTAATGCCCTGGTCGAAGCGCCTGGGTAGAAGAGGAAGGCCCCTAAGATTGCTAGGGACACTACCCTTGAGGTAATGAAGAAGAAGAAGATGATAGGGAAGGCCTCCATTAGCCAGGTAAACTGGTATGAGTGGCCCACGGCTCATCCATACAGGTGTGTCCATGAGCTCAAGGATGATTTCTACAAAGTCCTGAATAAGTTCCAGTACATGGGGATAGCGTTGGACTCATTTAAGGATGTACCATACATGTCCCGGAATGAGGAGCTCTACCTTCAAAAGGTCGAGTCCAAGACTCAGAAGGTCAAGGGGAAGCTACTAAGGCGAAAGTGGGATATCTAAGGTAATGACATTATGTAATCTTAGCTTTTAAGCCTCAATAGGGTCTTATACCCCTAAAAACTAGGCCATCTTCAAAGACCTCTTCAAGGTGGGAGGAAGCGATCCCATGGAGATGGCAGGTCATTTAAGCTCGCTCATCTAGTAGGTAAGCCTTTGTCTCTTTGAATTGATGTCCTTCCTTGTTGGTACTGATTTAATCTTGGTTTGTGTTTCTTTGTAGTACCATGGCTAAATATGGCTCCAGCTCAATAACTATGACACTCTATGGAATCAGGTAAAGGGATTTTGTGTGGCAATATCTAGTGCACAAAAGGGCTTGAAGGAGGCAAAGCCCTCTTATAGTAAATATTTGGACAAGTTTAGTAAAGCTAACCGATGCTTGCATCGCTCTTATGTGTAGATGACTGTACTTAGGTGAAGTTGCAATAGGTAGAGTAGGGAAGAGCTAATGTTGAGGAGAGTGCCAAGCAGGCCGATGACTTAAAGACTCAATATGATGACGAATAGAGGACCAAGGCTCAACTCTCTTAGAAGTTGGATGAAGAGAGAAGAGCTAAGGTAGAGCTTGAAAGAGAGAATACTGAGATGAAGGTGTTGATCTCTAGGCTATAGATTGAGTTGGTGATGAAGTAGTCTAAGTGTGATAATGCTAAAGCAACATTGTTAGACCTGGTCGGTCAAAAGGTTAGGTTGGATTAAAAAATCTAAGAGCTCCAGAAAGGGGCTTTAGAGATAAAGGATATCATCTTTAAATTAGAGAGTAGGGAGGTCTTCAGCGAAGCTACCGCCAAAAAGATCATCAATGACTTCCAAAAGATGGACCGGTGCTTGGAAGAGCTAGAAGACATCTCCACTGAATGCACTTGGTTCACTTAGAATGAGATGCTCTCCCATCATCCTGAGCTTAACCTTAGCTTCTTAAGGTAGTTGGATTATCCAACTAATTAGGGGAGGAAGGTGGCTCAAGCAATAGAAAGAGAAGCTGCTTAAGTAGCTAAAGGTTACCCCTGCTACTAGGGGTGGTTAAAACCTTACTTCATCCACTTTTACCCTGACAACTCAGTAGGAGGTAACCCTTGAGAGTACATCCCAAGATGATTAAAGTCAGGGTAATTCTCTTGTTAACCTAAGCCAATAGGTCTCAGCCTTTCCCTCTACATCTTAGGCTAATCATCTCAGAAACAGGGTCCGTAGGTGGATTAGCCATCTGAATGAATCAAAGCGTTAGATTTTTTAGAGCTTTCAAAGTTTGTTGATCCGAGACTATAAGCAGCTATCCTCCTTCTTTTCTTTTTGTACATCAGGTAGGGATACTAACCTTAGTTTTGTAAATCCCTTTTCATTAATGGAATTTTAATTTCTTCACTTAGTGTACTTATTTTACTTTTCATACTTCATCTTCCATCAATACCTTTTACCTCTATGTTTGATTTGTTGTGCTTGTTTGGGGGTAAAAGTGGGGGAGTTCCTCAATTGTATAAGGGGTGTTATCCCTTACTAAGGTTACCTTGGGGGGTTTGGTTAATGGCATTTTGACCTGCCCAATCAGTGGGAGTTCCTCAAGTAAGGGTAGTTTCCCCTTACTAAGGTTACTTAAGGGGGTCAGGTTAGTGGTATTACGACCTGATTGGTTAATGTGAGTTCCTTGATTGTGTAAAGGGTATTTCTTTTTATTGAGGTTACCTGAGGGGAGGTCAGGTAAGTAGCTTTCTAACTTGCCCAGTTAATGGGAGTTCCTTAATTGAGTTCCTCATTTGTGTAAGGAGTGTTTTCCCTTACTGAGGTTATTCTAGGGAAGGTCAGGTTGGTGGCATTCCTACCTACCCGGTTAGTAAGTTCATTCACCCTTTAGGGGCTAGGACTTGGTACGAGAGTAGGAGAAAAAAGCAAACATAGACCGCACATATGAGAAATAGAACTTTCATTCATACTTTATGATATGATCTACAAAATGATTGGACATTAATCAAAATAGAGTCGAAGGTTATCGGTAATCCAAGAGTATGGGATGAGCTCAACGTCTAAATGTTCCAATCTATATGCTTTGTTCCCCAAGCTCTCTCTAACTCCAATCGACTCTTCCCAATTGGGGGCCAACTTACCTTGTCCTTCCCATGAGCCTATGGCTTCTAGCTTATTGTAGACCAAGTCACTGACCTTAAATTCTTTATGTTTGACATTCTAATCATAATATCTAGCTGCTTAGTGCTAGTATGCAGTTACCCGAGCTACAACGAGGTCTTTGATATCTTCTATAGTATCGATGCTAGCTTATAGTAAGGACTTGTTGAGGATGGTATCACACCCCAAATTAGAGAGTTATAACATCCCTGCTGTGTAAACTAACCTAATTTACTAGCTACTTACTTTAGTTGCTAACATAGATATAACTTATAAAAGCGTTTACCTCTTCACCGCTTTGAGCCATCCAATTCCGAGTTTGATAAATATCAACTTGTGATGTAACTTTTCAAAAATAGCTTCAAAAAATAAACTTATGGCTCAAATGACTAAGAAAATCAAGCTTTATAAATTATTTTGAGTACAAAATTTTCATAACAAAAAGTCTTAGAGAAGTAAATTGGTTTAAGAAAATAAAGCGATAAATAATTGGTTTATAAAAGGTTCACAAGTTTATAGAACATAATAGTCATATCAACCATTGAAAACTAGAGGGACATTAGTAGAGACCCTATTAGTTTCTCTATAAGTCAATGAAATTGATAAATAAATAAGATTTCAGCCGATTAATCTTAAATCTCACTCCCCAACCCCATTCTCTAGTCTTTTGAAACTTGAAATAGTACTGGTGAGTCTATTGGGAAACCTGCAAAACTACTGTAGGGGCATGAGTGATAACTTGCTTGGTAAGTGAGACAGAGACAATAGCATAAATCTAACATCAAGTAACTAAGGTTTTCAAACAAGGTTAATTAGATACAATGTATGTTCAAGCAAATGCTATCATACGAAGTTGACCGGTCATCATGAGATCAAAGAAATTATGCCTGCTCTAATTAGGGTTTTAAGGAATTTGATGCCACACACTTTGCAGATCGGAATCAAACCAGGGCTTATGCAATGGAGAAACACACTACGATTAAAACTTCACTTCAAACCATAATCCCTAACCTTACCGTGATCTCCTCTCCTATCGCTTAGTTCAACTAAGGGTAGGGAAAGGACCATTTCTACTATCCTCATTGAAGGGTTTATGTTTGGCTAAATATTCCTAGTAGTTTCCCCTAGTAGGTTGCAATGCAAGTCCGATTAGAAGTTAAGTCAAGTTTGAATTACTTTGCCTCTTAAGATGATTAAGCAATTTTACATAATTCAATCAATGCAATACCATAAAGCAATCAATACATAAAGTCCAGTACTCCATAACAGTAATACATTATCTAAGCACATGTGCTGCACATACATAGGCTACTAACTTACAATCACAAACAAGACACATATTAAAGTCTCCAAGTATTCTTAAACAATACTCCAAAGTATGGTAAAGTACCGATCCCTCTTACCTGGAACTTAGTTGCTTACAACTTGGTTGTTCACTTATCCTACCTTCGACAATTCCCTATATATTTGGTCAATTTGTTATGTTAATAACTATATAAGACATGGAAAACCATTTACTTGCTCATTCCCTAAAAATTAAGTTGATTTGTAACCAAATTTAGAAGTTACGTTGGCATTAATATAGGGAGTTAGAGCCTTTCGTCAAGGAAATATACCTTTAATACCCTCTAAGCTATCCCTCGAGTTAAGATATCCTTGAAATATTTACTAGAGAAGCTTTTGAGATATCCTTTGCACTACATAGACATTGAAGTTTACCATAGATTTAGCCTCTACATCAATCCTTGAGATTGGTAAATCCTTAAGATTATCGATAAACACCTTATTAGCTAAGATATGAGTTAAGTTACCCTTGAAGTTCCTAAAATGGAAGCTTTTGAGTTATCCCCTAAGCCATATTAGGGTTAAGGTTTTAATAGGATTATCCTTTGAATTATCTTCTAAGTTTGATAACTACCCTAAATTTCGTATGAATTACCTTTTGAAATAACTTTTGAGTGCTCACACTCATATATTTTCACTTCAAGTACCCTCTAAGGCACCTTTTGAACTAATAGGGTAATCTACTTAACAATGAGATCTTTTTGCGGAATATCCCCTAAGCCACCCTCTAAGCCTAACAAATTTCTAATTTCTTAAGAGTTTTCCCTTTGACTGAGCCTTTGAGCCTCTCCTATCTACACTTCTCTTCAAATTTTTCCTCTAACCGAACCTCTGAATAAGTATCCAGTAGAATATTTGCCTTCACTTCCTCTAAGCTATCTTCTACCTAAGTTTAATTCTACATACAACTTTGTTGACTCATCTACTTCTACCCTAAACTCTAATAAAAGTAACCAAAGTAACACTTTAACCAATATCACTCAATCCCATTACATCCCACTTCTTTATGTAACTCCTCATCATCTATCATTTCTTCAAATTTACAAACCACTAAACTATACATTTTAGGGCACATTATTGATTTCTTATAACTCTTTCCTATAAAACCTAATCTAACAACTCCAGTATACAACAAATACTCCATTAATCACTCAAACCTAGAATTTAAGTGAGGTCTTTAGGGAAAATATACTAGTTTTTACCAAAAACACCATTTCGATCATAATTTAGGGCTAAAAAATCAAATAAAAATAAAAAAAAAATTACAAAAAACTGTCACATAGCAATTCAATATTAGTTTAGGATAGTTAATAAAAAATTTTTAAAGTGGAAGCTATATCATAAGCCATATTTATTTCAGCATCGAAAATTTTATGATTTCTTCAATTTGTATACTATAGCTACTAAATTTTTACAAAATAATATTTTTCTTACATTCTATGTATGAAAATAGTTAGAAATAAATTTTTCTAAAATTTTCTAGACAAAATTTATATTTTTAGTAAGTTAAGGAAATTTGTCCTGAAAATTAGACCTCATCGGAAATAGGAGTTTTGGTCACCACTTCCTCCTCCCTTGTTGTCTGCCAGGCCTAGCGCTAACCTCCTCTTCAGGTGGCACTATTGGTTCACCTCTAAATGTTGCTTAAGCCCCTAACTTGCATTTAGTCAGATTTGCATGCTATTTTTGGTGAGATTTTTGCTAAATTTTTAAAGCATTTAAATGGAAGCTTCAACATTTTCTCTCTTCCCTTGATAAATTTATCTTAATAACATATGAAGATTGCATGTTAATCCTTGTAAATCCCTCACCACCTGTCCACAACATCTCTATACACCCACTCTAATAGAAATCCAGCTTCCTATATTTGTTTTTTTTTTAATTAATTTCTCATATTTTTCATAACTAATTTTAACTTAGTTTATATCAAATCGAGTATTTTAGATAATTATGGATATATAATTACACATAATAATTACACGTGAGGTATATGCATATATTTTATATATTATTTTATGTCATGAAATATTTTTATTACATATACGATTTATCTCTAAAAGTTTATGAACTAATGGAACTTATTCTATGCATTTACAATAAATAATACATATATAGTTAAACTATACTATTTTAGCTATATTATTTTTATTTTATTATATTTCTAATAATTGAGTCTACAGGGTATCCTCAACTAATGTTTTAAGTTTACTCGTAAATTTTTAGGTTATTTGGATTAATTTCACTAACATTTTAAATTATTTGCTTAAACAATTACGTAAAATTATAAGGCTCACAGGTGGTGTTGAAACTTTGAGAATGGATGTTGGGAAGTTCTAGCTCAATAAGGAGGATTACCTTTGATCTGAAAGCCAGGTAAAAAGGGATTTAGCCTGTAGAGGTATGGTGGGTGGTCTTGTATCCCCACAAAATGTTAGGCAACTTGTCTACCCAAGTGACTTGAGCTTAGTCCATTCGCTTCTTCAAGCTTTTAAGGATGACCTGATTGGATACTTCAACCTGACTGTTCGACTAAAGGTGGGTAACCGATGTGAAGTGGGGCATGATGTGGTGCTTAGCATAGAATTCTTTGAATTTGAGATTGTTAAACTATTGCTCATTGTCCATAATGAGGGCATAGAAGACCCTAAATCAGGAGAAGATGTTGCTTCGACCGAAGGACTCAATACTCCTCTTAGTAATCTTCACCAATGCCTCAACCTCGACTCGTTTGGTAAAGTAGTTGACGGTAACGATAATGAACTGCCAACTTCTCTCAAGGCCTTAAGTAAGGCATTGAGAATGTCAATGCCCTATTAGGCAAATGGTAACGAGCTGATTAGGGGTTGGAGATTGTTGCTAAGGGCATAATTGATTGGAGCATGCTTTTGACACTGGGGGAACTTATAGGCTATGGCCTTGGCATCTTGCCTCATAATAGGCAAATAATATCTAAGCCGTACAGTTTGGATGTAAAGGGCTTAAGATTGAATATAGTTGTTGCACACTCTAGCATGTAGCTCTTCTATGATGCTTAGGCCTTTGTCTTTTAGGTGAAATTTGAGTATTGGAAGGCTGACCCCTCTTGGGTATAGAATGCCATCAACTAATGTGTAGTTGGGGGTGTAGTATCTTAGCTTTTTTACCTCTCTCCTATCTTCTAAGAGCATACCTTACTCCAAGTAACTCTAGATGCCATCTATCCAACTTGGCTTTGATGGTGCTGCTATAAGTTCTAAGACCTCTACCAAGCCTGGAGTTATGCTCTTCTTTGGTTAGTACTCTATGAAGATCTTCCTATCCTTCACCTTAGGCTTCCATATCTTTATGGAGGCGAGCTTGGATAACCAATTGGTTGAGTTTTCGAGTTGAGGGATCTTTGTGATGGTCTGTGAAGGAAACTTAGCTAGGAGGCTTTTTACCTTCTCTAAGTACCTTGCCATAGTATTGTCCTTGGCTTCACATTCACCCCTAACTTACTGGACAACAAGCATAGAGTTTAAGTAAACTTGCAAATGCTCGGCGCCGATCTCCTTCGCCAACTTGAGACCAGCTATTACGGTCTTGTATTCAAATTCATTATTGTTAGTGTTGAACTCTAACTTGAAGGTGTAGTAGACTATGATCTTATGCGGTCCGGTGAGCACGAGAGTCTTACTTCCATCCCTTGAAGTGGATGATTAGTCAATACGGAGAGTCTATAGAGGTTTTTCATCACTTAGTAGTGCTTCCTCATCTCCTATATATTCAATCGTGAAGTTGGCTAGCACTTGTTCCCTATAGATAGTCCGTAGTTGATACTGGATCCCGTACATGCTTAGCTTTATCATGTACTTCACCATTCGTCTAGACCATTTGGCTTCTATAGTATTGTGTGTAGCGGCTAGTCTTTAAGTACAATAATCTGGTGCACTTGGAAGTAGGGCTTAAGTTTACGTGCTAAGATGACAATAGCCAAGGTAAATTTCTTTACTTTGATGTACTTGACCTTAGGCCCCTAGAGGATGTGACTGACGTAGTATATGGGCCTATGCTCTTTCCCTTATGCTTTAACCAGTACAGATGAGAGAGCTCAGTCATTAACGGCTAAGTACAAATACAAGTTCTCCCTCAGAACAGGCTTGGAGAGGATAGGAGGGTATGTGTAGAAGTCCTGCAGCTGCTTGAAGGCTGCCGCATACTGAAGAGTCCATTCAAAACCTTTGGTGTTCTTAAGGATTTTGAAGAACTTAGCACATTTGTCTGCACTCTTAGAGACAAATCTACGCGATCACCATGTTAGTGAGCTTCTATACGTCTTGGATTGAGGTATGTGGCTTCATGTCCCTGATAGCATGTATTTTTTCAAGATTGGCCTCGATACCTCTTTAAGTGACTTAGAAGCCAAGAAATTTACTGAAGCTGACCCCAAATATGCACTTCTAAGGGTTTAGCTTCATATCATATTTCCTCATTTGATCGAAGGCTTCCTACAGGTCCTTGACATGATTGTTGGCTTCCTTGCTCTTCACAATCATGTTGTCAACATATACCTCCATGTTCCGCTCGACTTAGGGCTTCAACAACTTCGTCACCATACACTAATATGTTACCTTGGCATTTTTAAGGCCAAAAAGCATGATTGTGTAACAATATGTGTCGAAGTCAGTGACAAAAGAGGTATGGACTTCATCCTTTAGTTCCATCTTTATTTGATTATAGCTTAAGAAGGCGTCCATGAAGCTTAGCAAGGTGTATCTTGCTGTGGAGTTGACCAGCTGGTTGATTTTAAGGAAATGGAAGCAATCTTTCAAGTAGGCTTTGTTGAGGTCAGTATAATCAACACACATATGCTACTTCCTAGACTTTTTTAGACCAACACTATATTTGCTAGCCAGGTTGGGTACTTCTCCTCTCTAATGAAGCTAGCCTTAAGCAGCTTCTACACTTCTTCCTTTATTGCGGCATGCCTTTTTGGTGCAAAATGTCTCTTCTTCTATTTGATAGGTTATGTGATGGAGTCAATGTTGAGGCTATAGGTTGCCAGGATAGGGGAGATCTTAAGAATGTCCAACGTCAACCAAGCAAACCTATCCAAGTTGGCCTACAGGAGGGCAAATATTTCTTCCTTCACCTCGGAAGGGGTTTTGATCCTGACGTTGGTCGTTTGGTCAAGAGAGGTGCCGATTTGCACATCTTATGTTTTTTTGCGTAGCTTCTCTTACAGGCTAATCTCTAAAGTGAAGACCTTGTCTACTTTAGTGGCCTTGACATAGAGCTCTTGGCAGAGCTTTTGGTCACATTTGCAAATTTCTACCCTAGTAGGGGTCAGGAATTTGGCCTTCAAGTAAAGAGATGAAGTGATGACCCTAAACGCGTTTAAGAGCAATTTTCCCAAGAGAATGTTGTAAGGGGATAGTTAGTTGATCACGATGAATGCCACTGATCATCGTATGATGTTATCATCATCACCAAGTTCCATGTCGAAGGTGATGATCCCCTTGTTTTAGACAGTACTCCTATTGAAGCTAATAAGATTATGGTGGTAAGGCTTCATCTTGATGGGCAACTTATTCCTCATCCTTTCATATGTATGCAGGATGAGGATGTCGATAGAGCTACCGGTATCCACCATAATCTTGAGGATCTCAAAATTTGTGATCCTTACCCTTATAACAAGGGCATCTTGATGAGGGGTGTCTACCACCTTTACATCTTCATTTGAGAAAGAGATCAAAGCGTCAATCTTCTATCTCTTCTCTTTGATAGCTAGCACCTTGGATGAGGTGTTAGCCGAGCTACTAGTGCTCGGTTAGCTCCTTAGGTGTGCCTCCCCCCTTCCCCCAATAATTATGTTGATGACACCATCGGAGGCTTGGTCATTGTGGTGGTCTTCAATTTGCTCTACTCGGGCACCTTTAGTTCGCCACCTCTAAGGCATACTATCTTCATTGTCATCAAAATGATCATCGTTCCTCTACTAAGTTACGTATTCACCAAAGAAGCCCTGCTGAATAGCATTCTTTAGCTGGAAACATTCATCGACCATATAGTTGTAGTCATCGTAGAACTAGTAGTACTTGTCTAAGTTTCGACAGCTAGGGTTCCCCTTCATCTTTGGGGACTTTTGCAGCAAGCCTCTATTTTGCATCTCGGTGAAAACTTATGCAATCGGTAGGTTCAGAGGGGTGTATTGTGTATAGATGCCTTCTCCCATGGTCATAGAATCCTTTGATAGGTATGTTATCTTTTGTCTCTACCATTTGTTCTTTTCTAAGTATCATGAGGTGTTCATGGTTAAGCTTGGTAATTTTAGTTACAGGCGACCTACTAGTGGAACATTGAGCTTGAGGGGGAGATCGAAAGGTTAAAGTTCGAGGTTAAGGAAGAGAAGAAGAGGATTAATAACCTAATCTCGACCTACGATAGCCTTAAGGAGGAGAAGCAAAAGGCTGTTGAGGAGGTAGCTTGTGCAAAGGTAGAGGATCAAGTGGCAAGGAGAAGTGCAAAGGAATCTAAAGCTTTGGTTGATGCCTATGAGTGTGAGTTAGCTGAGGTAGAGAGGACAAAGAAGGAGATGAAGCTTGGTTTGAGGCTTAAGAGGTTGAGCTAATGGATGGCTAAGGCTTTACATTAGAGGTCATGGAGAGGATCTTCAAAAACATTACCATAGGACTTGAGACTATTGGGTAGAGTGACTGGTGAGAGTGCCCAGGTTGTGGGGATATGTATCAATTCAATTGTACCTAGGCATTCTTCCTTTGAGTGTCAATATTGATGAGGGGTCAGGCTCGATGATGATTGAACCATAGACAAGCTTTTGGTGTGAGTCGAGAGAAAAGAGCAAATAAGTGTAAGAACCTGTCTTTCATTAGTTTGATAAATATTTTCAAGTACATTGAACTCTCCATTGAACTTTACAAAAAGCAAGGCTTTAGGTTGTTGGCATTCCATATCCTCGGGATAGGTTATCTGTTGAGGGTCTCTAGTCTGTAAGCTCCATTTCCTGCATACTCTTTGACTAGCATGAGGTCCTCTCAGTTGTGAGTTTTTCACACCTTTTTCATGATCCCATAACCTATAATTTACAGTACACCGGGTCTTCGAGTTGAAAAACCTTATGGTTGAGCTTCTTATTGCAGTACTTAAGCACTCACTATTGATAGGCGGCCACTTGATCTCTAGCAACGTCACACACTTCATCAATGGTGTCGAGGATTATTTATAAGGCCGTCCAGTTGGTGTTGGCATCGAAGTTCAAGACTTTGCTCGTCGAAAGCTCCAGCTCAATGGCTAGCACAGCTTTAGAACCAAAGGTAAGGTTAAACAAGGTTTCTCCAATAGATGTTCTATAAGTTGTTTAATTCCCCTAAATGATGTTTGGGAGCTCGTTAGCTTACTTCCCTATATGGTTGCTTTACTCTCTTCTTGAGGCTGTCGAGGACTATCTTGTTTATGACTTCAACTTGGCCATTGGTTTGAGGATGGGTCACCAAGGTGTAATGGAGTTTGATGTAGTGCTTCTCATAGAACTCCCTAAACTTGGCATTATCAAATTTCTTGCCATTGTCCATTTTTAGGGCATAGGGAACCTAGTGAGGATATTAGTAATGATAAAGCCCTTGACCACTTTAGCCTATTATGCTTGTGACTACCTGAGCCTCGACCTACTTGGTGAAGTTTTCTACAACCACTAAGATGAACTAACGACCCCTTGGACTCTGTGGGGAAGGGTTCGAGGATGTCAAGCTTCCACTATGCATATGTCAATGGGCTTGTCAAAGGCAAAGCTCGGTGCTTAAGGTGTGATTGGTGGCTTGTGCTTCTGGCATTTATGGCATCTTTGCACCATAGTCTTCATGTCTTCCTTCATCATTGACTAGTAATAGCTAAGGCGTAGGGCTAGGATATAAAGCGTTGGGCTTAAACTTAATTACTATAGACCCTAGCGTGCAGCTCCTTAAGGGCGTAGATGCCCTCCTTGAGTTTGAGACACCAAAGAAGTAAAACATTATGCTTATGGCGATAGAGGACATCATCAATCATTGTGTAATTAGCCACACTATAGGTGAGACTCTTGGCTTCGCTCTTGTCTTTAGGCACTATCCTTGTGTTGAGATATTCAAGAATTGAATCTATCTAGTAAGGCTCGATAGATGAGGGTTAGATCTTTAGTACTATATGCTATACTGTGTGCTTGAGGACATACTATAGGAAGATCTACTTATCATTTGTGTAGGGTAATAGGATGGCTATGGATGTAAGCTTCAACAGTCTATCCACTTCAAAGTTCTCTAGTTGAGGAAATTTGATGATATTTCGTGAGGTGAAACCCGAAGAGAGGTCTTGTATTACTTAAAGATATTTCATTATGGCCTATCCCTTCACCTTATACTCCTTTTTAACTTGTTGCACCAAAAACATGGAGTTTGAGCACATCTCTACCTTTTGAACCTTGATTTCTTTTGCAATCTTAAGGCTTGCAATAAGCGCTTCATACTTAACCTCGTTATTACTTACTTGGAATCCGAACTGGAGTGCATATAAGACCTTTGTACCATAAGGCCCTTATAAAACTATGTTTGCTCCATTCCCCTTACCCCTTTGCTCCAAGTAGAGGATCCAACAATATGAAGAGTCCATACTAATATGTTGATTTTAGTTGGTGCTTCCTCTTCTGCAATGTACTTGGCGACAAAATCTACAAGGACTAGTACTTGATAGCTTGCCTTGGTTAAAATTGAACTCTATGAGCATTAAGCTTAAGCAAATATTTGACTATATGACCAGAGGCATCGAGCTTTTGTCGGATGGTCTATAGTGGCTGGTCGATGAGGACAATGATAGGGTATGCTTGGAAGTACGACCTCAGCTTCCTTGCAACAATCACTATGGTTAAAGCAAATTTTTCCACCTGTGTGTATCTTGTCTCTAAGCCTTAAAATATGCGGCTAACATAGTAGATTAACTTGTTCTCTTGTCTATCTACTCAAACAAGCATGGAAGACAGTGCTCGATCACTGATTGTCAGGTATAAGTAGAGCTCTTCCTCGAGGACTGGTTTCTATAGGATGGTCTATAATGGTTGGTCGGTGAAGACGATGATAGGGTATGCTTGGAAGTATGGCCTCAACTTCTTCGTAGCAATCATTATGGTTAAAGTAAACTTTTCCACTTATGTGTATCTTGTTTCCAAGCCATAAGGTATGTAGCTTAAGTAATAGGCTAACTTATCCTCTTATCCATCTATTTGGACAAGAACGAAAGACAGTGCTTGGTTACTGATGGCTAGGTACAAGTAGAGCTCTTCCCCAAGGATTAGCTTGGAGAGGACAGGTGGGATCTTCAAGAACTACTTGAGACTATTGAAAGCAACCTTACATTCTTTCATCTAATTGAACTTTGATGTGTTCTTTAGTAACTTAAAGAACTCAAAACACTTGTCAACACTTTTGGACACAAAGTGCTTGAGTGTAGTAACACTATTGATGAGTTGTTGGACTTCCTTGATAGTTTAGGGGGGTTGCATATCATAAACGGCTTGTATCTTGTCTAGGTTGGCCTCGATGTCAGTTCTATGACTATAAACCTGAGGAACGTGCTCAATCTCACTCCAAATATGCACTTTTAGGGGTTAAGCTTCATTTGATACTTACGTAAAGTTTCAAAGGTCTCGCTTAAGTCCTTGATGTAGTTGGCTTTCTCCTTACTCTTGACGATTATATCATCGATGTAGACTTTGTCATCCTAGCCATGGCTTAAAGATCGTTGTCACCAATATCTAACATGTTGTTCAAGCGTTCTTAAGGTCGAAAGGCATGACTTTGTAGTAGTATGTGATGAAGTCAGTATGAACGATGTGTGCACTTGGTCTTTAGGGGACATGTATATTTGATTGTAGCTTGGTAGGCGTCCATGAAGCTGAGCATCACATGGCCCAACATCAAATCAACAAGCTAGTCAATCCTAAGGAAAGGAAAGCAATCCTTCGGGTAAGCATTATTCAGGTTATTATAGTCCATACACATGCACCACTTCTTGCTTGACTTCTTGACTAGCACTGTGTTCGTTAGCCAGGTTAGGCACTGTGTTCGTTTGCCAGGTTAGGTACTGCTTTCCTTCACAAATCCAACTCAAAGCAACTTTTGTAGCTCCTGCTTAATGGGAGCTTATCTCTCCATTGCAAAGTGTCTTCTCTTTTGGTTGACAGGCTGTACACTAAGTTCTACTTGGTGGTGATGCATTACCTTGGGGATATTAGCTTTGCTAGGCATCTCTTTAAGAAAGGATGTGAAAACGTTAGAGTTAGACTAGAGGAAAGTGAAAAGTTGGTCCTTATCGTCGATTGATAGTGATGTCCTTATTGTATGGTCTATTCGATGCTGTTCTTGAACTATACAACCTCAACTTTCTCCATAGGCTTTCCCCATGAGTCATATGTTTCCTTTGACCCTAACTCAATGTACATGACTTGGTCATAGGCGATGTCCTTTAGGTAAAGTGATGTGGAGAGTGGCTACGTTGACTCCTCTGGGTGTTGGGAACTTTACCTTCAAGCATTGTTGACTAATGTACATGTCAAACTTAGTCTCCCTAATATGGTACTGAATGGAGACCGGTGATCGACAATAACAAAATCTATCAGCTAAGAGGCAACGTGCTTATCATTGCCTAGCTAAAAGAAGAGTGTGATAAGGCCCTTGGCTAGCACAGACTTGCCTTTGAAGCTATCCAAACTTTGTCTATAAGATTGTAGGGGCTCCTATAATTGATCCTTCATCTACTCATAGGCATGGTAGAATAAGATGTCTACTAAGCTTCCATTATCAATGAATGTCTTTATGATGTCGAAGTAGCTTATCTCAGCATTGATCATTAAAGGATCAATTAGTGGGTACTTTATGCCTTCTCTATCCTCAACCAAAGAGGACATGATGGTGTCTATTTTTGGCTTCTTGGCTCGAACAAAGAGCACTTCATGTTATTCTTCAAAAGGGAATGTGATGTCCCCTAGCCTTGGTCCTTCGGTTATGGTTTGGACTTGTTCTCTCTTACCCTGACATTATTGGTCATCAGGGTTGTGTTGTTGTTATTGATGTTGTTTTTTCTCTTCATCAATTTAGCAATACTAGGATGGCCGTTGAATTTGGTTTCTCATATTGATGACAAGGTAGTCAATGCAACCTTTGCATACAAGGCCTTTAATGGCATTCTTAAGGTGGTGGCACTCATTTGTATTGTGCCCCTACACATTATGGTAGTTTTGTCTAATCCTGAGGCTTTCGAGGTTTCTTGAACCTACAAAGGTTTAGGGAGCTCTCTCCTAACCTCATAGCGCACTTCATCAAGAGGCTAATTTAATGGTGTATAGCTCTTATAATCTACAAACTTTTGTTTTTGCCTATCTCAATATTCCTTGGAGGACGATGGTCTATCCAATCAAGGGCCAAGGCAATCCTTCATTGAGGAGCTTTTTGTGGTAGTTGTTGCTCTCCAACCTTGCCTAAATGGCGTCTTCTTAGGAAATTACTTCTCTACCATTTGTATGAATATGTTGAAAGTGTCTGGATGATTGAGGGCGAGGGCTTTAAAGAGCTTATTGTTAGGGTTTAGGCCATTGATGATGGCCTAAAGGGCAACCCTAGTATCATGCCATAGCACTTGGAGTTTTGCTTAGTTGAAGTACTCTAAGAAGGTCCTAAGTGTCTTACTTAACATTTGCTTGACATTGTATAGGGTCGAGGAGTCCTTTTGTGGCACCTTACTGCTATTGATGTGTTGCTAGAACCTAACCATGAGCTCATCAAATAAGTTGATCGAGTCATCTTGTAATTGGTTGAACCTTAACAATGCTACCTTCATCAATGTGTTGGGGAATGCCTTACACATTATAATGTAAGAGAAGTTGTGCAGGCTAATCATGGTATGAAAATGTACCAAATAGTAATCAAGGTTGCTTAAGCCATCGTAAGTGTTTAGGTATGGGAGCTGAACAACTTGTGGAAGGGTCTCCTTGAGGATGATTAATGCAAAGGGGCTCTTGCTTGTACCCAACCTTAATACTTAAGTTGAGGACTATACTCATCTAACTCTTATACATTCATCTCCTTGAGTGGCTTCTAAGACCTACTTAAGGAGAGTTCCCTTTGCACCCTACTGGTGTGCAATTGTTATCTGGCAGATATGCCTTGCTATGATTAGTGTTCAAATGATCATAAAGGTCCTTAAGGACAACGATCGAGGTGAACATACTCGCGAGAGTGTATGGGATTTGTCAAAGGCGTTAGGGAGCACTTGCTTTATCTGTTACGATTATTGGACGAATTGATAAAGGGGTCCTTATAGTGAGCCTTACCTTAGGCTTTTTATGAGGAAGCTACTTCTTGTTGCAAGGTAGCTTTTTGTTCAAGTGTTCTTTGATTTGCCTCTATCATTTGATCAAACATGGCCTTAAGTTGGTTGAACTCCAAAGGTTACGAAGGCATTTGCAGTAGTGATGTTGGTGACCTTGACCCACCACCGTCACTATGGTGGGATACTTGAAGGTTTGTATTTTTGCTCCTAACCATGATTAGTGAGAAAAATGGTAGGTATTAAATGGTGATAATGGATATCGTAAGTAGTGGTTGTCTAGTGGTTTGGCAATCGTGTGTGGTGATGGACCTTCAAGAAAGCATCTTAAGGTAGTACTAGTGAGGGCTCTTCGATGGTAAAGTTAATAAGAAGGGAAAGGGAGAATGTTTAGAGAGTTTTTAAGTGGTATAAGGAGTGCTTGAGATTCAATCCTTGTACTTGTAGCTTCATGCCTTATTTAAGTGGTATAAGGACAGCTTCTTTCTACTAGTTGATGGTTATAAGGAGGGATGCTTGTCACATCAGTATAAGCAGCCATTATAGTTAGGGTAGCTACACATATAGGTCGTACAGCATGCTATCAGGTTGCATTTAATGAAGAGAGAGAAGGAAGATGAGCAAAGTAGTTGTAGCATTGTGGTATACTCAATTCGAATGTTAAGTGTCGGGTCCGAGGCTTTCTCTAGCACACAAATGGAGTGTCCAACGTTTATTATCTTGCCTCAGCAATAGTAAGTAAGCCTAAGTTGTACGTAATGTTGGCCAATAAGGCCTAAACCTATAGGTAACACGAATAAGATAGAAAGGCAACAGTAAATATAAGGACATGGGCAAGAATCGTAAAATGAATGGTACACTTTTATTAATTTCGACAGTATTACAAGGTTACAATATGTGTGCACGGGGTTTATATATATATAACAGGTGTTATCGATCGTAATCAATCAACATGATGAGTAAGAGCTTCAATCTAAAAGAGTGCTCACACCTCCATAAGGAGCTTTACATGCATTTTTGGGTTTAGCAGGGGGAGACATTAAAATTAGTGAAATGGTATCACTTTCCAAAAGTAGAAATTTCTAATAATAGTAAGGCCCTAGGTAAAATGAAAAAAAATTCCCTTCTATGTTATAATATGTACAAAAGAATAAGTGCATGCTAGTATAAGTATGTTACAAAAATGGGACCTTAACATTCTCTCTCACTTAATTCTACGGATGTCCTCGACAATATGTATTGGAGCTTGCATTTGGTGGTGAAGGTCTTCTAGTTGGCAAGGTTGACTTTCTCTTGGATAAGAGCTTAAGGTCTTCTTCAATCTCCTAGTTAGTATCTTCTTCTCATCGATCTCTCCACTTAACTAAATACTCTGTGTGTTCTACTCTAGTTGTAGGATCTTTTACTCTTTGCTTTTTAAGGATGTATTACATGGCTTGACTTAAGTTAAACTTGATCTTAACATGTGACCACTTGGACACATTACGAGATGGGTCTTCCATGTTTAGATAATATGGCTTCAAGACACTGACATGAAAAATTGGATGGACCGTCAACCATGTAAGAGGCTTAATTTCGTAGGTTACTCTTCCAATCTTCGAGATGATAGGAACTAAATTAATGTACTTTTGGATCAATCTTCTATCCTTGTTTTTCATTGATCTGACCTGTTTTGGAAGAAGATTTATGAGGACCTGATCTCTAATATTATACTCTTTATGTCAACGGTTTTGATATGCCCATTTCTTCATCCTCTTGGAAGCCTTCTTAAGGTACACCTTTGTTACTTTTGAACTCTACTTCCAATCTCTAGTAAATTGATAAGCTCTTAGGCATCTCTCGATATATGGTGCGGCCACTTTGTAGGGTAACAATGGTTGTTGACTTGTGATGATCTCTATAGGGTTCTTGTTGGAGGAAGAGCTCCACTAGATGTTGAAACAAAATTAGGCAATATCTAGCAAGTTAACCCATTTCTTTTGGTTAGCATTGACAAAGTGCCGAAGGTATTCCTCTAACAAATTGTTGAATCTCTTTATCTGCTTGTCGCTCTACGGATCGTAGCTAGAGGTTATGCTCATCTCGAAACCCAAGAGGTAGAACAACTCTATCCAAAACTTTCCTATAAACTCAGCGTCTCTATTACTCACAATGTTCTAGGGTATACCCTAAAACTTCACAATATGCTTGAAGAAAAGCTAGGCTATCTCTTTTACACTTGAACTCTTCGTGGTAGGAATGAAGGTGACATACTTAGAGAACCCGTCAACATCAACAAAAATGGATGAGTAATCCCCCACTTTTGGTAATGAAGTGATAAAGTCCATAAAGACACTCTCCCATAGGTAAGATGGCACCGTAAGTGGCTTCAACAAGTTTGTAGTCTTCTACCTCTCAACTTTGTCTTGCTGGCGAGTTAAGCAAGTCTTCGTATAACTCATCACATCCTCTTTCTTATTCAGCCAATGATAGCCCTGCTTTAACAAGCTCAGTGTCCTCTACCAACCAGGATGTCTAGCTCATAGAGTATTATGGCACTCTCTCATGAGTGCCCTTGCCCTTTTCAAGTTACCTACCTTTGGGCCATACAACCGATGCCCCTTTGTGTAGATGAGGTCACCTTTTACTCAAAATTAGTGAGTCTTCCCTTCCTTAACCAATCACTTGAGATTCTTATCCAACATGTTTTGACCCATATGTTGCTTGATTTGCTTTTGAATTGAAGTCAAGATTTGACTCACTAACTGGTGCATAATCTACACTAAGGAAGCTAAATGGGCTTATCTGCTCAAAGCACCAGCTACCTAATTAGTCTACCCGTTGTGGTACTCAATTTTCATATTGAACTCTATAAGGAACTCTTACCATTTAGCTTACTTAGCTGAAAGCTTTGGTTGGGTCAATATATGACTAGCAGCAGATGTCAGGACCCTAAAGGGGGCCTAGTAGGATTACCTAAAATTTCCATAACATGTATGCACCCATATTATGAAAACCGTCTTGCAAGTTAGAGATTGCAAAATTCTAAATAATAAATCACTAAGATTACTGATTTTCGAGTAATTAATTTATTATAACATAACATAACATATAAATATAAATAACTATAGATGTCCAATATCCCACAATTCCTCAAAACCGTAGAGAATCGGTATCCCTTACCAAATAATAAGACAGGATATACTAACATTATATAAAAAAATATATATAAGAAAAATTAAATTATAGTAAGTTTTAACATATAAATATTTTTTACAAAGGATGTTTATGTATTATCTAAAGAGTACTCACCTACTTCTAATACCAGTATACATATCTTCATCTCATACTTAGCACTCGAGACATATCTCAATCTCATCATAAGTAAACTTGCAAACGAAACTAAGGGGGAATGAGCATAAAACAACTCAGTGAGTTCGTCCCTCACCGCTACTGTTCAAGTAAGTTATCACACATTATTATCACATATGCAAACAAGCTATTTACATACAAAATGAATGTAGGCATGATGAATGCAAGCAACATATCCATAGGAGTTTAGAACTATGGAAGGTATAGAATTACACCGTTTACACTTCGATTATCCCATATACTTACCTGTACAGGGCACTTCAACTTACTCGCATAAAGCTACCTAGAAGCACTACCTTTCTAGGCAACACTTGACTATTACCTTAGTTAAGAAAAAAGTTCAAATCTAAATAGGTGGATCCCAAACTAGGACCATTTACTATCCAAGGCCCCTCGGGCACAAACATGTGAGTCCTTTCGCAACAAAATTATCCAAGGCCTTACAGGCACAACAAAACGAGTCATCTTGTTATCAATTGGAGATCCCATGCTAACTTTGCCTTAATGTTAAAATATTATTTCTGGCTTCATGAGCCCTTATAGAGATCATACAAAAATATATTTAAGAGTAGAAAAGCTTTTTCCAAAAACACTTTTCTCAAGATTTTTGGAAAGCTAGCACTCTTCATTCATACCTTTACTGAGTCATAGACATACAATGAGTATAATTGGTTATTTTGGTCTAATACTTATATTTATCAATTTAACATGGTGATCACACAGATGATAGCAAACAAGCAAAGCAGTTATTCAGATATACAAGTAATAGTAAGCAGCAAAACCTCATACAAGCAACATATACAAGCAAGTAGTAGGTAATTAGAACTCCCTCACTTGGATTTTTGCTCATTCTCCAAGCCTTTGGGGTTTCCAGAATTTGATATTGAGCGCCTATATCAAAATAGTAAAACTTATAAGTATTCTAAGAAGTCAAACTCTTTAGTTAACTAAAAGTCTATTGTAGTTTATCTAGTTCTTCCAATATAACCTAAGTATTATGTATATAGGGTTTACCATACTCATTGAGATTAATAGTACTATTTTCTTATATTTGTTAGTTATGAGACTTCCTTTATGTATTTAGTAACTCTTCATTCTAATTTCGATATTTATGAACTTATAGTCGTTTTTCATTATTTTTGGACGTATGTTCATACGGTAATGTCCGTTTTAGACATTAAGACCCGTGTTTTACGATATGGGCTAAACTTATTAAAATTTTAACTCATTGAAGCTTAATTATTCTTATTGCTTATGTTTATATCCTATTCTAGTATTTAATGATTTCATTAGCCATTAGCTTCTTACACTTAGGGAAATTTTACATTGGTATTACTAATTTATGTACTTAATTAAGCTTAATTCAATTTAGGAAGTGTATTAAGGTTTAAAGGATCTTCGACTCCTAAGTACATGTATACATATATAGGTTATATTCTTATGTAATCTTATAATTTATTATTTTACAAGCTTATGCTTATGTCATTGCTTAGGTCATCAACGCTTGTGTTATCGCTTATGTCATCATTTGCTTATGTCATGGCTTATATAATCATTTGATGATGTCATGGCTTATGTAATCATTCATTATATATAAATATATATATATATATATATCCTTATGTATGTATATTCTTATGTACTCATACATATGTTATATACATACCTATTCTTCTAACATACTAATATGTATATTTATGTACTTATACATATACTAATACATATACCCATATACACATACGGTGATATATGTATTTTTATATGCCTTATTTACCCTCTTAAGAAAGTTCTCAAATTTAATCTTTTTTGTATTTTAAGGGTGTATTTGGCATGGCATATGTATATATAACTAGTATAAACCTCCTTTTAGGTTATGTACATAATGGTTATTCATGTATAAGAGTTCCTACACATGTATTTATTAAGTATACTCTTATATACACATATTTAAGCATATGTATAAGTGTTCTTCTTTCCATTTAGGTAAGGATTTATACACTTATACTATGGGTTTCACTAAAACCCTAATATGTACACTCCATATATACTCACTTGATATATGTACATGGGTATTTCTACACTCTAAACATAAGCATAAGGATTCCTTTCCTTCCATAACACAAAAGCACAAATTACATAAAGTTCCTACACTAATCTTAGATAGATAACTAACTCACTAATTAAGATAAGAAATCATATAAAACATACCTTTTTCTCTTTTATAATTTGAAAAGGAAAGCAAGTAGATATAGTAGATTAGTGTGTGGTGGTATTTAAGATTGTGAAGGTGAAATTTTGGAAATGTGAAGATGATAAAGCAAAGGGGAGTTCACGGTTTGAAATAGAAGAGGAAAAGGAGTTGTTCTTGTCTCATATTATGTTTTATAAATGAGAAAAGTAAAGTCTAGAAAAGGGAGAAGAATGGATGGCAAAGAAGTAGGAAGGAAGAAAAATCTAAAAGAAAAGAAAAGAAAAGAAATCATTAGATGACTTAGATATTTTCTTAAGTGAAAGTGACTTTTGTTTACTTTTCTAAATGTTGACTTAGTCAACATTTTGACCTTGATCAACATGTGTTGACTTGGTCAACTTTCCAAAAGCATAAGCCATTTAGTATACATAATGTAGTAATTAAGGAAAATTAAGAGAAAAATTAAGGAAATGAGAGAAAATGAGACATTTGGTGAATTGATTAGTAAAAATAGATGATGAGATCTTACTTTAGGTATTTATATCCTATATACATCATTTGGTAGGCTACTTAGTATAACTAGTATGAAAAGTATCAATTAGGGTATTAATGTTTACTATATATAACTTGAGCATCAACTTAACTCCTAACTCTATGTAATATTAACCTACTTATATACTTAGAAGATGAATGTGATATATGATGCAATATCTTAGTTTTTAAAGAATTACTTTAGTGTTATAAATATTTGTGAATGATTGAAGGTCATCTTTAATCTTTTACTATTGATTTAGTATAATACTAAGGTTATATTATCAATTAGGGTTTTAGGGTAATTTATGGTGAATTAATGCTTTTATATCCTTAAAGTTATAGTTTTAGGGTTTTTATAACTTCCAAGTACAATCTCTAGTGTTTTTACACATTTAGGGTTTAATGTATTCATGCGCGATTAAGTCTTCGATTATTATCTTAGGGTTTTAATGATGTTCGAGGTTATTTTTTGTAATTACATATACTTGAGGTTTTAGGATCTTCATTTGCGATTAGAGGTTTAATTGATAACTTAAGGGCTTTTTTTTTCTCATATTCACTTTAGGTTTTGAATTGAGATTTTAATTGGTTTTAAATCTCACTAGCTTTATTGACTTTAGGAAATTATCTACAGTTTGGGTGTTTGATTCTATACTTAGAAAACTAAATTCGCGAGGTTTGCATTCTTCTCCCCTTACAAAAAGTTTCACCCTTGAAACTTGACCGAGATAACTCTTTACTAAAACTCCTTTTATCATTCATAAGTACCTAGTTTACATATAATCAACAAAATTCATATCAGTACTTAGCTTCTACCTATATACATCTTAATAAATTCACACAACATATTTTCTATACATAGTCTGTTCATACTGATTACATCAAATCTCTAGAGTTTCTCATAAGTCACTAGGTTCCTTTTCAAGCTACTCACTTCTAATGGCATTTGGTAATAGTATGACTACGCTTTCCACAGTTACTACACAGTGGAGCACTCTTCCTTTTAAGACACCATTTTACTATATGTCCAGCTTTTCCACAATAGGAACATTTTCCTTTTAATTGAGGACATGCTCTTGGTCGGTGATCTTGGTTGCATTTCCAGCAATTTAGTTGGTGTGGTTTCTTCACAATTGGTTCAATTACTTGTGATCTTGATGCTTCAATGGGTCGCTTGCCATTCTAATTAGCAGTATCCATTGACTCCTTATCTATTTCAAAGATTTCCTTGTTTTCTTCATTTTGCTTTTCTAAGAATTGTTTTCCTGCATTTTCTATCACCCTTGCTTTTCCAACCACATCGTTATAAGTCTTTAATTGGAATTCCTTCAACTTGACTCGAGTCTCTCGATTTAATCCTGTTAAGAACATTTGTATATGAAATTGGTCACTACTTAATTTTGGGTATGTAAGATGCATCAATCGCCGAAGCTCACATTCATATTCACTAATATTTCGACTTCCTCTTCGTACAAGAAGTAGGTCTCCTTGAAGTTTCTTTCATAGACCTTCTGGAATATATTCCTTCAAGAATTCTTCTTTAAACTCTTTCTAGGTAATAAGTTGAGACATAGTTCCATTCTCAAAGTTTCACCATATCCTTACATCCTTGTATAGCGTAAACATCCCATAAGTTACCTTTAAATTCTCTGGAATTTCATAGATTTGAAAGGTTTGTTCAATCCATGCCAACTAATCTTCTATCTCAACTGGGTCATTAAGTTTGCCTTCAAAGTATCTATTTACCTTGATAAACTCTGATAATTTCACCTTGGATGATTCCATTACTCTTAGAATACATGCGAATTAACTCCACTTCTTTAATTTTTGCGATGCCAATGTAGATCAAAATTAGGTCAACAGTGATAACCCTGTCAATATAATATACTCTTATGTCAGTATATACCATAATATACTATTATGTCAATAGTGATAACCCACTTTAGCCGCTAACATAAATATAGTTTACATTAGGCCTTTGCCGAATCATCCAATTCAATCCCTATTTGGCATTAACTTGTGATGTAACTTACTAAAATAGCTTTTGAAAGAGATTTTGTGATATTAAAGCTTGAAAAGAAAACAAGTTTTATGCACAACTTAAAAAAAAAAATGACATAATAAGATTCTATAAAAGTCCACAGGTTTACAGAACATAGTATTGGTAATAATAGTTGAAAACTAAAGGATCATCTGAAGAGACCCTATTAGTTTTCCTAAAGGTTAATAAAGTTAATAAAAAAAAAAAAGATTTCATCCAATTAGTCTTGAATCTCACTCCTTAACCTCGTTCTTTACGCTTCTGAAACTTAAAGTAGTACTGGTGTATCTATCGAGAAACCTACAAGACAACTATAAGGGAATGAGCAACAAGTTACTCAGTGAGTGGGACGTAAATAATAGCATATATTATACACCAAAAAATCAGGGTTTTCAATTAAGGTTAATTAAATGCAATCCATGTTTAAGCAAATGTCATCACATGATGTTGATCGGTCATCATGAGATCAAAAAAATTATGCCTGCTCTAATTTGGGTTTTGAGGAGTTTCACGCTGTGCACTTCGGGGATTGAAACTAAATCGGGGCTTATGTAATGGGGAAACATGCTTTGTCCGAGACTATCTTCGAACCACAATCCCCAACCTTGCCGTGACCTCCCCTCTTGTTACTTAGTTCAACTAAGGGTGGGGAAATGACTATTTCTACTATTCTCATCGAAGGGTTCGTGTTTGGCCTGAAAAATGTAATCGTTTTCCCTTAGTGGGTTATGATGCAAGTTTAGTTAGTAGTTAAGTTAAGTTTGTGTTAGATTACTTTTGAGGTGATCAAGCAATTTTGTACAATTCAATCTACCAACATCATAAAGTAATCAATACATAAAATTCAGCACTCCAAATAGCAAAACATTATTCAAGCGCATACGTTGCATATGTACAGGAAACTATCTTACCATCTCAACCAAGACATATACTAAGGTCTCTAAGTATCATTAAATAATATTTTAAATTGCGGTAAAGCACTAATCCCACTTACTTGGACATGTGAAGCTCAACTGTCATGATAGTTGATCTCGTTCCCTTTCATTGTTCTCCCTAAAATAATCAATATAATCATTTTAGTTTTACTAAATATAAAGTTGGATAAGTTCATTTTAATAATTTAAGTATGGCTATGACTTATTTCTAGCGAGTGGTATAAGCTTTGTATTGAGTTCCAACTTGCTACTGAAGTCTCTAAACAAGGTTTTGAAAGCTCACCTAATACCAAGTGTCGATCTCAGAACCTTTTGACTAAGTCTATCAAATTATCTTATTTATACCCTTACTCCAATCAACCCTCTAAACAAGACTTTGAAGTTATTTTCACTAAGCATTTCACACTAACCAACCCTTGAATCAAGTCTTGAAGCCATTCTGACTACATTTCCCTTACCAAATACTTCTTAACAAGCCTATGATGGGGGTATAATTAAGTCCTTTTTACTATTCAACTTTCTGATCAACTCTTTGAATTGGAGAATAGGTTCCTTCTTTACAAACCAACCCTTTGAACATGTTTCTGAAGTGATTGCATCTAAGCCTTTTAAATCAGCCAATCTTTTAGTTAAGGCTATAAACTCAATACAATCACTCTTCTTTTACTAAATAATTCCTTAAACAAAGCTCTAGCATATTTAGAGTTAAATTCTTTTCATCCATTAACTTTTTGAACGTGTTTCTGAAGTCATTTCAACGTGTTTATTTTACCAAATACTATCTTAATCATGACTCTGACATAGTTATAATCAAGATTCTTGCACCAACTAACCTTCTAGTTAACTATTTAAGCAAAGAATTTAAGTCATTCTTGTACCAACTCAACCGTCTGAACATATCTCTAAAGTCTTTACAACCATGCTTCTTTACCAAATAGCTCCTCAAATAAGGCTCCAACAGGATTATAATTACAATCCTTTACCATCTATCCCTCTGATCAAGTATCTGAACTAAGAATTAAGTCTTCTTTCTAGTGGTTTAACCATTTGAAGAACTCTCTGAATAGAATTAATTTATATGCTTACTCCCAGTGACTTGCCCCAACATCTTATTTTAGTTTATGAGCATGATAAATCATGATCATATAATAGGTTTTTCATACCTATAATTACCATATCAACCCCCAACTTCCAAATCCTCCTATCCTTACTTTAACACATGTATACCATAACTAGTGATTTGTGTATATTTTAAATCTCATTCAATTCAACAACTTTAGATCACTCTCTATAGTAATATATTATACAAACAAACCTTAGAATTATTGCATGTTATTTTTCACATGATTACTTGCACAAAAACTTTGAAAAATGGCATTTTTTTGTTTTTTTATCAATTTAGAGGCTCATAAATTACAAAATATTTATGGAAAATATTTTTTGGCCGAAATCTTTTCATAGGATCTAAACATGCAATATAAGGAAGTTCTAGAAAAATTTTAATTTCGAAGCAACAATGATAGAATCATTCAAATTGGCTTTTAAAGTTGTTCGATTTCACTCAATTTCTTAAAGGAGTATTAAATCCACTTAGAATTTTTACAAACTGATATTTTTCTTGAAAAGTATATGTAATAATACTTCAAAATAACTTTTTTCATAATTTTTAGACATGTTTTAATATTTTTAAGAAATGTAGGAAAATCGAATAGAAATTGGAGCTCATCGGATAATCACTGTTCGACTGCCTCGACCTTGTTAGCGGCCTTGGGCACTATCACTTCTATCATCGAGTGGTGGTGATTCGCTTCCGAAAACACCCTACATCTATGTTCACAAAAATAGCTCGGTTGTGTAGTTTTCCTTCTTAATTTTTCTGGAAATTTTCATTCACTTTTCTTTTAGTTTCTAAGATTTCTCTAGATTCCTAAGACATTTAAGAATTTCTAGAGAGTTTATTGGTGATGATTTCTAAGTTACAAGTGGTGAAATGATAATTTTCTCTCTCTTATTACATTTTATACCCTAATTTATCCCAAGTCAAGGTGTCATCATATTAAATGTTGTTGTTAACATCTGTCCAATGACTGTTCCATGCCATAAGCTTCCTAATTATGCTAGTTTTGTGATTCTTATTAAATTTTTTATCATTTTCTTATTAATTTTTTACTAATTATGCATATTTTTGGATATTTTAAGCATTTACAAGTATATTTTATATATAATAATTATATCTGAAGTACATGTACTACTTTTATATATTACTTTATGTCATTATATGATTTTATAATGCGATCATGCATTTACGGCATATAAAATACCATATAGTATAATTTAGTGAAATTAAATATTTTTTATCTATAATACTATTATTTTATTACATTTTTGTAATCTAAACCCACTAGGTGTCATTGTTGAACTCTTATAATTTATTTGTAAAATATTGTCCTATTTGGGTAACTTTCATATATGCCCTAAATTTTAAGCTCAAAATAACTACATGAAACTACGAGGCTCATACTTCGATCCCAACAAATAATGTTTCCAAGTCTTTAGATAAGGAACGATTGCAAGTAACTCATTCTCTTGGGCTAAGTACTTACGCTCTATTTGATTTGACTTCCTACTCTCATATACCACTAGATGACCCTCTTACATTAATACTCCTCCCAGTACAATGTTTGAGGCATTTATGAGGACTTCAAAAGACTTGGAAACGTCAAGAAGTGTGAGGATTAGCTCTTCTGTCACCACGCTATTTAACTCTTCAAAGGCACTTAAACATTTATCATTCCATAACTATGCTCGGTCCTTCTTCAATAGATTTGTAAGGAGTGTAACTCAGTAGGAATATCCCTCAATAAATCTTCTGTAGTAATTTGCGAGTCCAAGGAAGGACCACAATTCTGTTACACTCTTGGGTACTAGCTATTGCTTAATTGCTTCCACCTTAGCCATATCCATTCGGATCTTCCCTTCTTTAACAACATGACCCAAGAAGTTGATATGCTTCTAAGCAAAGGCATATTTCTCGTGCTTTACATATAAATTGTTCTCCTATAGCTTCTAGAAAACCATCCGTAAGTGCTTCACATGGTCTTGCAATGTCTTACTGTACACAACAATGTTATTTAAGTAGACAACTATAAACTTGTCTAGATATTCTTGAAATATATTGTTCATTAAAGTACAAAATGTTGTAAGAGCATTAGTAAGATTGAAGGGCATCACCAAAAACTCATAAGCACCATACCAAGTTATACATGTCATCTTTAGCTCATCACCCTCAACAATGCGAACCTGATGATAGCCTAAGCGAAGATCCAGCTTTGTAAAGTACTCGACCCCACTTAGTTGATTAAATAGATCATCAATTAGAGGAATCGGATAATGATTCTTCATTTATCAACTTGTTTAGAGCTCGATAGTCAATACACAATCTTAAGCTCTCATCTTACTTCTTCTTAAATAGAGTTGGAGCCCCTTATGGTGCTTTCGAGAGTCAAATCAAGCCTACCTCTAACAACTTATCCAACTACTTTAATTCAGCAAGTTTGAGAGACGACATTCTATAAGGAGCTTTGGTAGGTGGTTTGGCAATAGGAATTAACTCAATCTTGTGGTCCATTAACCGTTTAAGAGGTAATTCCTTCGAGAGCTTATTAAGAATTACAAAGTGATACTCCTTCAGGATACTCTCAATTACCCTTAGTATCTTAGTCTTTCCTACTTCCTATTTCTCTATAAGGATAGCTAGGAAAGTTAACTCCTGATGTTTAAGCCCTCTCTTCACTTAGAGTGTTAATAGCATCATAACCTCAATATTATTTCCTTTCTTGCCATGGTTACTTGCCCTATTCCTTTGAATTGAGACATAACATGACTTCTCACCTATGTATAATAAACAATCTGCTACGGGCATGGTAGCAACTCTAGCTTATCTCAAGAAATCTATCCTAAGGACTATGTTAAAGTCATCTAATGAGACAGCTGTGAAGTTGAGATTTCCACTCCAATCCCCAACCTTCACCTTCACACTTCTTGTAACTCCTTGGATAGGATAGGCCTTGGAGTTGATGACTTTAATCTAGCTAACGTTTTCAGTAAGCATTAGCCTTAATCTTTCTACCTTAGGCACATCAATGAAGTTATGAATAGCACCAGAGCCTACTATCACATTGGCACTCTTTCCATTGATGTTTAACTGGGCATACATCAATTCATTGTTAGTATTGGGATTATGTCACATTGAAGAACTCTTTCTAACAGTTGACAACATGTGTAATGTGCTCATTCGGGGTTGACCCTCACCATCACTCCCCAACGCTTCATCTTAGCATACACTTTCTATCTTTCGTATCATAGCATTGAGCGTAGCCCTGTGTAGACATTTAGCTATTTTGTACAGGCCATTACATAGGAGACATGAGAATGAAGGCTTTTTACCTCCACTAGTTACCCTACTCTTTTTAGACTAGTGAAAGTTGTAGGATTTCCTCTAACCCCCTTTAGTATTACTACTGTTGTTGCTTGAACTTGGGGCTCCCCTACTGTTGGGTTTTCTTAACTTGACTTGTGCACTGTCAATACATTTTTCCTTTTATTGTCATGAGTATAGTTAGTCAAGCACTCAGTTGCTGCCTGTATTATAGCCAAGTTCGTAACTCATTACCTTTGCAACTCATTCTTGGCATAAGGCTTCAATCCTTCTAGAAAGTATAATAGCTTATCATCTTCGGCCATACTCTTGATGTCTAGCATTAACGTCAATAACTCATAGACATACTTTCTAATATCGTCACCCTATCAAAGTTCCCTTAACTTCTTTTAGGCATTATACTCAATATTCTTAGGGAAAAAATGAGCCCGTAACTTAGCCCATGTATTTACACAAGCATTACCATTTTGGATCTCCTCATACTTGGTGCACTACCACAGCTTGGTGTCACCAATCAAGTACATTATAGCTATGGTGACCTTTGTTCTCTCATCATTTGTCCCTACAATGGCAAATTACTACTCCGTACCGAGTAAAAAATTCTCCAACAACTTAGCATCCTTCACAACAGTAAATGCCTTAGGCTCAGGCATCTTCAAATGACCCGCATTAATAGGAACATGTACGAAAGCAGGGGCAGGAGCATTCCCCACACCTAAGTCAAAATAGCCACTTATGCCCTTAGCTCTTCAATAGACTCGGTTGAGGCATAAGTATTAACTTGTCTTCCTAAGTTTTTTACTCCAATTGCTAATTGTTAACTTGCATCATCGGTTGTCACACGCATTTCTTCTTTAAGCATTCATACTATGACACTGAAATTCTCAGTCATCTTAGTATTCATATCTTAATGATTGGCCTTAACCAGATAGTGCAACCAAATTAGCCATCTGCTTGCTCACTCCCTTAAGTATTTCTTCTAAGCTATCTAGCCTTTTGCTCACTTCCTCTTGTGGTGTCATGGTTGTTCCTACTTGGATAACCTAAGCTCTAGTACTAACTATTATGGTCTAGGGCTTTCTCTAGCACACAAATGGATCGTGTGATGTTTACTGTCTTACTTCTGTAGTAGTAAGCAAGCTTAACTTATACGTAACACTAGCCAACAAAGCTTAAACCTATAAGCAACACGAACAAGATGGAAAGCCAACAATAAATATAAGGATTACGAGCAAGAATTATAAAATGAATAGCACACTTTTATTAATTCCGATAGTATTATAAGGCTGCAATATATGTGTACAAGGGCTATGTGTAAGTAACAGTTTTAATCTAAAAGAGTACTTACACCCCTGTGATCTTTACAAGTATTTTTGGGCCTGGTAGGAGAAGACATTAAAACTAGTGAAATGATATTACTTTCTATAAATGGAAATTTCTAATAATAGTAAGGCCTTAGCTAAAATGAAAGAAAAAAAAAATCGTTGTCTATTTTACAATATATACAAAAGAATAGGCACATGCTAGTATAAGTACATTATAAAAATGGGACTTTAATATTGAGCACATGGCGTGTGCTCAATGTTGAGGTCGGTGTGGGTCTACTAAGCCTTGAATTTAGCTACTTGAAGACTATAGATTCCTTAAGGTCTTTGGTACTGAAGAGTTAGGCACCCTAAGGACATTAGTTGAAGTTTCTAAGGGCTTAAGTTGGTCAGGGTAGGAGGAGTGCTCGGGGATAATCTAAGTAGGTTGTGTTGGCATTAGGCATTATCAACCATGCGGTTGCACATAGGTTAAAGCGAGTTTATAAGGGAGGGCGAGCCAATTGGCTTTCTAGAGAGGGCCAAGCCATCATCCCAATGGAGTGCTTAAGTGAACATGTGCGTGTTGAGTCACTTGGGTCCGATCCTTTAGAGCTAAGGTCCAAAAGACCTATCAACACTTATTTTTTACTTTTTTTTTTATTGGGAAATTTTTTATTTTTAATATATTTCAATAAAATTTTTCTATTTTCATTAGCTTTACATATCTACGATTAGTTATTCATAATATTAAAAAATAATACATTAATACTACATGATATGAAATGTAAGTTGCATTATTTTAGAAATTTTAAATTAAACCTTGCGTTTTTTGTTAGAAGAGTGAAGTGAGAATAACTCGGTAAATGTGTTATATGTTTAATCTACTTCCTTTGCTAAGGTATGTAAAACTTGCAAAAACATGAAATAAGGAAGACATTGAACTTGAGATTTTATGGATAGTATACGCTACGTGGACTTATACTATCCATATTATCATAGGTTTAAATATAATCAGTAGTTACACATCACGTGTACAATCTATTGAATCTTTTTTCTCAAACTTATGACTATGAAATGTGTCTTTTTTTTTTTTTTAATTTCACACTTTTAATACTGGAGGAATTAGGGTCAGATTGTGTCTTGGGATGGACAATAAACTAGGACTCAAAGATAAGGGAAAAGGAAAAAAAAGTGCAAAAAAAAAAAAAAATTACAAAAATGCAATATTTGAGAAAATAATCTTAGAAATACCACACGCGATTTCAAGCCATGTTGAAGTCGTCTCTATAAGAAGCAATTTTAGTACAAATTATTTCAACAAAGCCACATTTTACAATTTTGTCTATCCCTTTACTTTAAATTTAGTCGAGTTTATATGAGATTGCAGTTAAAAATTGAATTACCTTAAATTTAGTAGAGCCTATGTACGATTTTACTTGAAAACGAATTTGAAATGTGATGTTCAATAGACAGTTATTTTTTTAGTCAATCAGACAAATTTTATCCAGTTATTTATTTGTGAAATATTCGGTTTTGTCTAATTCAGTACTACACAGATACACATTTTGAATCGATATCAAAAACTATTAATAACTTTAAATTATGAAAAAAATGAAACCACTAAACGAAATGTAAGTAAACTGTCGAAATAGCTAAATAGTATTTCAAAAATAAAGAAAGTAAATTAGAAGTGAAATTACAAAGCTAATGACGTCGGCATTGTTGTCGAGGCGATGGCTGAGCATCTTAAGATTCTGCGTTGTCTTGTGGCTAAACCATTTGAGCTGCATCCAGCTGTATGATCTGTCTACTATCTTGGTTATAAGCACCCGAGAATGATTCATGCATGGGGACTAGATAAGGGTGCATCTGCGTAACTCCCTCACCAATGTCGTACTAAGGATCTCTAATTAGCCTCCTCAATGGTCTTAGTGTAAGGGAGGTAGGGTGGGGTACGGTGAGGTGGGAAGGGGCTATGAAACTGACTAGTGGAGGTCTTTCTAACAACAGGGGCATGATACATAGGATCGTCGGAGCTCTCCCCAAGGAATGGCCTACGGAACTTAAATCCGGATGATCCAAGAGATGCTAGTGGCGAGAAGTGTAGAGAAGAAGCATCATCACAAATCTCCATGTTAGGCTGTCTATGTCCTCGGCCCCTAACTCGACGATGGCCACATGCCCCACAACCCTTTGCTCTTTATGGCTCATCCGATAAGGAGTCGTCTTTGTCGACATTTAGACTGGGTGGAGTTAGGTTACCTAGGTGGACCCCAATAATCCCCTGGAAGAGGTTATTTACTCTATGCTACTCAAATAATATGTCATCGTATGACATGTACGGCACTCTATGTATGAAGTCTGCCTACATTCCGAATGCAAAAGTTTGAGTTGCATATAAATTGGAAAATAAAAGTGTAAACGAAAAAGCAACTATATGTACCATAAACATCCAAGAAGCCCTAGACTGGTGATATATCTGCAGGTAACTTACTGGTACTAGGAGATGTAGTTAGGATGTACACCAGGCGATGGTCGAACCTGAGTTATATGGTTTCGACGATCTTCCTATTGTGTTATCCAAGCTACATGGTAGGTCACTTAATTTATCTCTATCCTACCCCTCAGGTCAATATTGTGCAGGGCATATCCTGTATCAGGGTAGGTTAGGATCTCCTACATTCCGCAAATTGTTAAGTTACACGGTTGAGATAGATAGTGCATCTCCACGATGTGGAAACATATAAGCGGTACATGGGCTAGCCATACGTTACTTCTATACCGACAATAAGTTAGTAATCTGACAACATCATTGTGGTCGTATGGAATCCAAACAACTTGAATCGACGATCAATAATGAGGATGAAAAAAGTAACAATTACTAAATGAATAAGGAGAACGGTTTCGATAAATACGCACCTGCTCCAAACGCTAGCAATCATCTCTGTATTGTCCAACCACATGTGTGGGCAGCGCAGTTACGTCAAAGTTCGCCTCCCATTGACTCATAAGTGGTTGATTATTGACAATTTTTGTAATCCAGCAATGTAAAGGAGCAATGTATGGGAAATGCTCTAATGCCTACACCTGCAAAATCACTAATAGACCATTAATCTCTCCTATGTTAACCCTAGAAGCCAAGTACAACTGGTGGTACAACTACGCCAAGTAAGTTGCTTCCTACACATATCGCCTGGTCATGGCGAGATCTGATAAGAGAGGGAGGAACATAAGGTGTATGACATTATTAGACTTGTTTAAGAACAGCATACCTTCAATTGTATCATATGTGCCCTTGTGAAGCGCTGCATTGTCTCCTTGTCTGCATGAAAAGGCAAATTGGTAAAGTTGTCCTTCAACTACGATAACTTCAATCTAATACCCTTTAAGGCACTCTCTAGTAGGTGAATTCTTAATAAGCGGTGACATGTCTCAGCTTACCCAGTAGAAGCCATCACTCTAGTAACTGCATCACCATTGGTTGGCAGACCCATGAGCAAAGATATATCCTGTAGTGTTACATCATCTCGTTAGTGTAGAAGTGAAAGATACGTATCTCCTCTCTCTATTGTTCAACCAAGGTGGTAATCAAGTGTTAATCCAACTATATGAAGGGAACCTAGAACACAACAATGAAGCCTGATTACTCCAAATACAGGATCATATGTGGATCTATCGGGATCTCTTAGTCATCCCAACGCTTAAATATCGCATAACATCTACAGCACTTGAGCTAGTAGTTTTCCTATAACCAAAGAAGAAGAAATATTATTACAATCAGTATAGGAAATGGAACAAATCGCAAATATGTTTTCCATTTACTATTCCTTACTTGACCACCCCACATTAGCTCAGATTTATGGGATGGCTACAAGTGAAGTAGTGACCTATCTGCCGGTCTTGGATCCATTTGCTCTTGTAAGTACAAAAGAGAAAAGAAAATCTATAAGCTTATTAGAAAACTCATATGATACACTGCCGGATATATGATTAATAAATATTATCACGAGTTTTTTCATATTCAATAATTGAACTACCGGTGGATCCACTCAATGTTGGTTGTCTTCCTTGCTACGGACATCTTCTCCCATTATGTCCATCCCCACCGTATAGTCTATAGGTATAAGTTAACAGTCTCCCCTAGATGTCCATCTCATTCTAGAATCATTTCTCCCATAGCCTACTTGGATTCCTAACCTTATTTGATGTTGTAACTAGATGTTATACAAGAATGTCAAGATATGACCAACTAGACTTATCAGCGTAAGGCATGAAGGAACGTGCATATACATGTAGCTGATTTTGTATTGTGTACCAATACTCAATGTATGCAACACAGTCCATGCGCATTTTTCCCATAATAGCTATAGTATGTAAGCATGGAATTTTGTATGTTTGCTACTTGTTACAAGTACAGCATGCGGTCTTAAGGGTGATCGTGTGGCTATTCTCTCCTTTTTGCCCCTGCTCCGTTGGTCTAGGCGTTGTTATGACCTCGAATATTTGCTCATTGTAATAAAAAACCATGACTCAGTGACCATAGGCCATTTTGCTCCACCTGTTAAACTTTCTCTCCACGAATTTAGTTAACACTTTGCCAATGCTTATTTGCTCCGCTAACTCGATCTTACGTTTATTGAAGTAGTCGTAGAAAGTTTTCTTAAGTAGTGCCACGATGAGCAAGTTCCTAGCATCATGCAAAACACTGTTATAACTTTCTACAATGTTGGTTTTCCTATGACTAAACCAAGCTTTGTCATTATATGCCAGCGTCCACATTTTAAGATGTAGGCTTCTAAAGTAAGCTCTAGTATGTGAGCTCCTAAAGTAAGCTCTAGTATGTGAGCTCCTAAAGTAAGCTCTAGTATGTAGGCTCATAGTCTTGGCCTTGTCATATTAGGTGCAAAACTTTCGAGGTTACAACTAGTAAGTGACCTTCTTTATCATCTCTTTACAATCTTTGTTCTTTGCTCAAGTGTTGAAGTTATTGGTGACGTGTCGAATCAACCACCACCAAGGCCAATCCCTTAGGTGTACTGCATTCTTGCCTTATACTACAAACTAGATACCAACATGATGATCTGAAATGAAACATGTATTGATATGATCTCTTATAATGTATGTAAACATATACAGGAATGTTCTTCATCAACTAAGGTGAAACCATATCATAATCAGCAATTTATGTTTGTACTTCCCATATAAGAATGTTCCGTTGATTGTAACTATAGGTCTGTAATGTATAAACGCATCAATGCACAGTCCGAATGCCCAAAAGACTCTATTGAAGAATACGTGGTCGACAGTATCACCATCTCGCCATTTCCACTCTACCATAGTACCAGGATTAGCCTCTTGGATTGCATTTAGTAGATGTAACAACACCACATACGATTCTTCCCACTTACCGTAAACCTATTCAATCGCTTTGTGCTTCGCTTCTCTAATTCTCTTAATGTAGATAATATAACCGTATTGCTTGCAAATAGTCGCTTGTAAGTGTCTTACCTTAACGCCTAGTGACTCTTAAACATCATTAATCAGAAAGTAGGATAATGTATTTAAGTCCAATTTCGAGTGGTCCTGACTAATTGTAGGATTTTAGGTACGTGTGTAGATCCACGAACCTGGTTATCACAAAGGATTCTGCATGTTGTTTCTTATAAGTTTAGAGTCTCCACTTACAACCCTTTTCCTAATTAATGCATCTGATAGACCATAACATCGGTTTGGACTCCTCCATAATGAAGTCATGGTGGTTCATAACATGATGTAGCCTTACAACTGTCTGTAGATGTTTTTTACTCTCAAACCACATACCTACCTTCAATTCATCATTGAAGCTCCATTCACTATCACTTATACTATCATTAGCCACCAGTTTATCCCTTACACTTGATGTGTAGAAAGGCACGGGTTCTAACATCCCAACTGCGTCTATAGATGTTGATAACCCATGCCTCCAATCATTTCGTCTACATGACCCTTGTGCTTCTTCCACTTCCTACAACTAACATTTACTCAGGCTAACGTTCACATTACAATCTATGTCATTAGAATCTTCATCAATGTTGGCGAATACCAGTTCATTCTCCACATCAATATCTCTATTTGACATGCTAGTGATCAAGACATTAGGTTCATTTGACATGTGACTAGTGCTTGGTACATGCCTCAGTGGGACTGCTAGGGATTCGAACACCCTAGTTTCAACTTTTAGTCTAATATCATTGTTATACCATCCAACATCGTCCTCAACTACGATAGGAGCTATCGGTGGTGGGTTCACTTTATGAATTTCAATATATATGTCTGCAAAACCACTAATTCCACCATGCTTTATTGAGGAAGCCATCAACTGTTGGATATTGTAATCATCGTTGATGGGGATGGCATAGAACATATCCTTAGTCTTGCCTACAAGGGAGCATCTATGAATCAGCTCGATCCGGTGTGTTGTCATGTTAAGCCGAAGCTGATTACATATCATTTCAACTACCTGGTCATACGTAGCTCCAAATGGAACTTTGACTACTGTTCTTAGGTGCCTATTATACAGCAACCCATCCTCTTCTTCCATAATATTTTCAACAACATAACAAACTAATTTCATATTATCTATTGTATACTTGTTTACCATATTAGCTGCATAAACTTTAGCATGCATGTGTACAAATATTGTCTTATGCTAGTAGACATTAATTTCTTTTCACAGCTAATATTATGAAAGCTAACGAGTCTTATTGCACAAAATATTAGTAATAATAATTATATTATTTGCTGTACCATTAATTTCTTTTCATAGCTAATATTATGAAAACTAATGGGTGTAATTAACAACCAATTATTTGATTACTTGCATTATGTAAGAATTTTTCCAATAGAATTACTAATTAAATAGTCTTGTTAAATCATCATTCAAAAAATTATATAATATTAATGTCTATATTATTGTTATGTCATTATTTCATTGCTCTTTTTCGAAGTACATATGCCACCAGCAATGATTTCGTAGTAAAGTTTAAAAATCCTATCTAATGAATGTTAAGAATACTTCTTAGTAACATCATTATATATGCATTATAATTTACAATAATTAGTATAATTTTTTTTTTAAATGAGTATAAAATTACCAGTATACGACAATCTATCATTATACATCAAGTGATAACACTATTTCTTTTAAAAACATATACTTAAAACGAATCAAAATGAGTAAAAATTATACTTTTTTCATAGTAAAGTTTAAAATAACATATCATATACAAACATACAAACTTGTTCAAAAAATTATTAGTATACAACAATATATCATCATGTATTAAGTTATAACACCATTTCTTTGAAAAACATATACTTAAAATGAATCAAAATGAGTAAAAATAATACATTTTCATAGTAAAGTTTAAAATAACATATTACATACAAACGTACATACTTATCCCAAAAATTATCAACATACAATAATATACCATGATGTATCAAGTCATAACACTATTTCTTCAAAAAACATATATTTAAAACAAATTAAAATGAATAAAAATCATACATTTTCTTATTTTGATGTCTAGAGAGAGAAAGTAATGATAGCGCATTGATTGTCTCTTTATTTCTAAAAACTTCCCACAATATAAATTTATATCATGCAAATACTCCAATTCTATGGTTAATTTGTAAAAAAACGAATCTAGATTGTTGATTGGATTGAGGATTTTTTTGGATGGTTAAAGAGAGAGAGAGAGAGAGAGAGTTTTTCAAGAATTGGTCGCATGGAAATGAGAAAGAAGAAGGCATAGATAAGATTTATGCTCATGGAAATTGCCTCTTTAAGGGGCTAATTTAGCATGAATACGTTTGCTTTTGATTATATAATATATGTTACAAGTAATTTATTTATTAGATTTGTAAAAAAGTAAGGCTCAAAATAACACATGCTTAGCCATGGATAATTGAAATGATAGCACCCCTTTTAAAGAGTGATTATAGAACCTATTCTTACTTAAGAAGAAGAAGAAGTAGTGATGACGTGATATGTTTTTATTTTTGAATGTCCAGAAATAGGCCTAACCTAATAATCCTCATGGTGGAACCTAGATTGTCGCTTTTAGTTTACACCTTTATTGAGTTGAATACTCATCTCTTATCTTTGTCTTGGATTCTTACTCTCGTAGTCTTGTGCTTAATTGATTATGTAATATAGTGATCTAAAGAATTTGGTAGGATATATTCAGATAGTAAGTTGTTTTTGTTCATAAAGAATTATTATTCATGCTGCTTCTGTTTTCGACAAAAGAACCCGAGCAATTAAACTACATTTTACTTGGTCCATATCTTACTTATTTCAAGTCTTCCCCTTCCAACACCATCATATCCACCAATATTACATAACTAGCTTATGAATTTACCTAGAACCGTCATGTCGGTTAAGACTCAAACCCATCCGGCTAGACGAGTCTCCAACAGCCCATGGACCCATCATGTCTACTAATCAAGGGTGATCTGCTGTATAAGACATGTAGACTCATTGGGTCTATGGTGAGTTTTTAATAAAACTGAAATAAAAATATTATTCAACATTTAAAATAAGAAATAAAAAAATTAAACATAAAATTCAACTTAATGAAAATTTAAATTATCGCCTTGTGAATTAGGAAAAATCCTTTCCCACTCAAAGCAGCTAATATGTTATTAATTACACAGGAAATAAGCATACCTTTAACGCCGATCTAATATGGCATTTGTAGAATTTCACCAAGAGGAACTTTCCATTGCTTAGTATATGGGACTAAATTTATTTTTTCTTTTTAGTTTTTTTTAAGCCGCATTGCTCATATCATAGTTTGAGTTGGTTGTGCTTTTATATAAATAAGACAGTAATTTTTACATTTGTTACAATAAATTGAGCTCAAACTACTTAATTCTTGTGCATATAAATGGGACTAAAATTACTTAGTTTTTGGACACAAAATGAATATTTAAAATATAACAATTCAAAAAACAACCATAGATGATCTAAAGGGCCTTATGTCCCAATCAAAAGATGGATTGAAACTCCATGCCTAAGGTAGCATTTGGTTAATAGAATTCGATGGTATAAGAAAAAGTAAACAACACAGTAATACAACATTTTTATATCATGTTTGATATGTGCAGTACTTTATAATAATTTTTATGATTGAGCAAATTAAAAATAATTATTTATAATATAAATTATAATAAAATTATTACGCTTCTCTAAAATTATTCAATCTAGCCCACTAATAATGCCTTTGATCCTTGAGTAAAATATCCACCTCAGATCCTTGCTTACTACACACACATAGGCATACACTGTCTCTCTTCTTTACTTTTGTCTTTCTTTCTCTTGAAAGTTCTCTATAATTCCGTACTATATATTTCTAGGGTTTGAATCTTTTCACGTTGATCTTCGTGTTTGAGAAAATAAATTGTATATTTCTAATCTATATTATTAGATCTATACTCTAATATACTAATCGTGTGTTGTTTCCTATTCTATTGTGAGGAATAATGGAAAGAAGGAATTAAATTGTGGAAAGGAAGGAACTATAGTATCACTGGTCTTCGAGTGCCAGGAAACTCCTTATAAAGTTACCCTTTGGTAACAAAAGATGGAAAAAGTCCATCTTATTCTTCCTATTCTACTATTTATACGTATGTTCTATTCGGTTGCAATTTGTTTCAAAACCTTAACTGTATAACTATTTCTTTATATTCTTGTACTATGTAATATTTGCAACTCCTAACAATTTTTATATGTAATCTCTAAATCTGTTGCGCTATTTTGTTATTCTCTTTGGCCTTTCAATGTTCCCAACAGATCTCACCCCTATCAGAATAACGACCTTATCCTTAAGGTTAAAATTAGGATAGTTAATGATAAATTATTGTAAATCTACCTAAGAAGCATCTTTAATAGGTAAAGCCTCCCATTGTACTAAAATTTGTTTAATATCTTGTCCCTATCCGTATATCACTCGTGTGTCCAGAATCGCAATAGGTGATACAATAGGATTTTTAACAATAGAATCTTATGGCAAAGGAAATTGACCGAAATGACTTCCATAAGCTTTCTTAAGCTTAGATATATGAAAAACTGGGTGAATCCTGGAATTTGAAGGTAACTCTAGCTTATATGCTACTTAGCCAATTTTCACTATCACCTTAAAAGGCCCAAAATAATGCCCTGCAAGCTTTATAGATGATTTATCTACAATAGATGTTTGTCTATAAGGTTCTAACTTCACATATGCATAATTACCCTCATTTAATGTCTGTTCTACCTTCTTTCTAACAGCCATAACTTTCATTCTGTAATGATATTGTTGTAAATTATATTTCAATACTCTCAAAATGTGATCCCTTTGACGCAGCTTCGAATCAACAGCTTTTATTTGTGTATTATTAGTGACATGGTCAGGAATCTTTGGTGGTTCCCTACTATACAATGGCTCACATGAAGTCATTTGAGTACTCAAATGGTAGGAAGTATTCAAACAATACTTAGTCTACGGTAAATACTTGGACCATTGAGTAGGGAAATCCATAACAAAACATCTCAAATAATGCTTTAAACTTCTAATGACTACCTCTAACTGATCATCAGTTTGAAGATAATAGGCTGAACTCATTTTTAATGTTGTACCACCGAGTCTGAATAATTCTTGCCAAAACTTACTGACAAATATCCTATCTCTATTAGAAATGATAGATTTAGGTATACCATGAAGTTTAACCACCATTTCCTCAAATAACTAAGCTACTACTATTGCTGTATAAGTGGACTTCAATGGTCTCAAATGACAATACTTTGTTAATCGATCCACTATCAATAATATTACTGAATATGCTTTAGAATTAGGTAATCTAATAATAAAATTCATTGTTAAATCCTCAAAAACTTTGTTTGGAATGGGCAATGGTTGAAGCAATCTTGTTGAAGACGTTGTCAAATACTTAACTTGTTGACATACGTAGCATTACTTCACAAAATCTTTAACTTCCTTTCTCATCCCTTACCAATAAAAGGAATTACTCAATCTCTTAAATGTTTTAAGAACTCCCGCATGTCTAGCTATAGGAGTTACTTGAAAGTCCATGATAAAAAATTGAGTAATCTTAGATGGTGTTGGGATAAAAATTTTGCTGCCTAAATACTGTAATCCTTCCTTACAAGTTAATGACCATTGCAACATTTCCCTTTGCTCACACTTATATTGCAACTCCTTCCATCATTCATTAATTTCAAATTCCTTCTTTATAAGTGTCATGAAATCAAAAGAAGGAAAAGAGATGGAACAAAAGCAAGCTTCATCTTCCATCTGCCTTGATAAGGCATCTGCTACCTTGTTCAATGCCCCTAGTTTATATTGCACCTCATAATCATATCCTAACAACTTTATTAAGTATTGTTGCTACTTCGGTGTTTATATGGTTTGAGACATCATTTCCTTGAGACTTTTTTTATCTATTCTAATTATGAAATGTCTCTCTAATAAGTATTGCCTCCATTTCTTAATTGCTTCAACAACCGTAACCAATTCCCTCACATAGGCCCTAGCTTTTTGTAGTCTTGTATAAAATTTCTTACTATAGAAAGCAATGGGGTGGGATTGCTAGTATAATACTACCCCAATGCCCAAACTTGAAGCATTTGTCTTTATAATAAAGACTTTTGAAAAGTCTAGTAAAGCTAAAATTGGTGCTGAAACTAATGCTTCTTTTAACATTTCAAAAGCTAATGCAGCTCCTTTATTCCATTAAAAAGAGTCCTTTTTTAATGAATTTGTTAAAGGACTAGCAATAGAAGCATATTTTTTTGACAAAACACCTATAATACCTAGTTAAACATAGGAATCCTTGTAATTACTTGATAGTAATAAGCTATGGCTACTGTGTAATTGTTGTAATCTTCCATGGATCAAGGCTCACCCCCTTAGTTGATACTATATGACCTAGAAACTTGACTCTATCTTGGCCAAAAGAACACTTGGCTTTTTTCAAATAGAAAGTATGCTTTCTCAAGCATTGTAAAGCCAAATCTAAATGATGATAATGTTCTTGTACGTTTCTACTATACACCAAAATATAATAAAAAAACACAATGATGCATTTACGTAAATAGAACTTGAACATAGAGTTCATCACATCTTTGGAAGTTGCTAAGGCATATGAAAGTCTAAAAGGCATTACGACAAATTTGTAATGTCCTTCATGGGTTTTGAATGCTGTCTTGTGAATATCTTAAAGAAGCATGTGGATTTGATGATAACCTACCCTTAGATCAATCTTCGAAAACACACATGCACTACCCAAGTCATCTATTGTTGGAATTGGAAACTTATCTAAAATAATAGCTTGATTTAAGGCCCTATAATCTACACAAAATCTTGATGAACCATCCTTTTTTTGAACCAAAAGCACTAGTGAGAAAAAAGGACTTGTACTTGGCCTTATAGCTTCTATTTCCAACATTTCATTCACTAACTTCTCTATTTCATTTTTCTGAAAATAGGGATATCAGTAAGGTCGTACATTCACTATTAAATTCTCATCCTTCAAGTATATGTGGTGTTGAACATCTCGTAATGGGGGCAATGATAAGGGAGTTGCAAATATATCTAAGAATCTGCCTAATAAGACTCTATATCCTTATTGCTGGTGGTACTAGTAGATGATATCTCCATTTAAGCCAAGAAGCCAAAACAACAAGCCACATTATCATTTACAATCAACTTTTGTAACTTTACTCTATGAATTTCCTTAATAACCATATCTGAATTCCCAAGTAGCTTTACTAGCTCATTTCCAAATGTAAAGGACATGGTTAACTTGGAATAATCAATTAAAATTGGTCCCAAAGTCTTCAACTACTGAATGCCTAATATTAACTTAGCTCCTTGAATAGGCAACACTTAAAAATCAAGAGAAAATGATATTCCTTGTATTTGCAAAGGAATACTACAACAACACCCTTTACAAACGAACTTATCACCACTACTTGTCATAACAGGAAATTGAAATATAGTTGTAATTGATAAATTCAACTGCTTAGCTACATGTTCCTGTATAAAATTGTAAGTACTATCACTATCCACTAATATAGAAACCAACTTCCCTTTTTATCATGCCTTGTAATCTAAATGTTTTAAGTACAATCTCACCTGACAATGCATGATAGCTGATTTCTATTAGTTGGTTCATCTGATCTGCCATATCTTTCTCAATCTGACCACTATCATGTTGTAACTCCTCAATTATTTCATGATCTTCTGCTTCCTATGATAAATCCTCCAGTTTAATCATCAAAAGGAATTTTTCCTTACACATATGCCTTCTATGTCATTTCTCTTCATAGTTGTAACATAAACCTTTCTCTCGTTGCAAAGGCAACTCTGGAGGTGACATTCTTTTCATTGGTAGTATTTTCTTGTTTATATTTGTAGTAAAATTGACTAATTTATTAGAACTAGATGAAGAAGAAGTAGATGGTGAAACTAGTTTAGAAAGAAATGATGGTTTGAGTGAAGAAGGTTTAGAATTTAAAGGATTTTGAAATGAATTAGGATTTGAAAATGTAGTTTTCTAAGTATAAGAAGGAAAATTTGGCTTAGAATAAGAATATTGGTTTTGAAGGGTATGTAGCCTTACTTCATAAAGTTTAGCAACACCCATTGCTTCCAACAAAGATTAGGGTCTACAAGATAGGACTTTTGCACGAAGTACTAGTTGAAGACTAGACATGTAGCAATTCTTGAAAAAATTATCGATAATATGGAAATATTGCTCAAAATATATTCAAATTCAAATTGGCATCTTTGCACACTACTTGTTTAAGTCAATTTAGACAACTTGCCTTCATAGTCTTCAAATTCTGTTGGCCCAAATCTCATCTTGACTTGCTTTTTGAATGAATCCCAAGATGTCAACAAGTCATTTCTTGAAAGCCATTGAAACCACGTTGAGGCTTCTTCTTTTAAAGCAAACGAAGCCATCTTCAACCTTTCTTGCATAGGTATGTCATGGAAATAAAAAAATTAGCTAATTTCGAATAACCATGATGTAACATCAGTGCCTCCAAACTTGGGCAGTTTCAACTTGATATTATGAGTATAAACATGTTAATTGTCAATATTAGTATTAGAAGATGAATTCTCCTTATTATTCATTGAAGAATTTTGATTCCCCACATTCTTATAAGATTGCATCATCTGTTTCATAGTCATTCATTCCTGCTACCATATCATGTAAAGATTGGTCTATTGTTTCAAAATGCTGCAGTCTATCCTCCTATTTATCCAATCTCTAATCATGATGTTGCATATCTTCTTGAATTATTGTCATACTTCTTATATGATTTGCCATGTTCAATTCTTGAATGAATTCAAGATCAATGAAAGTACCAATTATTAGGCCTCTTTAAAATTATTTAGCCCAACCTACTAATAATGCCTTTAATCCCTGAGTTAAATATCCACGTCGAATCCTTGCTTACCACACACACACAAATATACACTCTCTTTCTTTTTTACTTTTGTCTTTCTTTCTCTCAAGAGTTCTTTGTAATTTTGTACTGTATATTTCTATGGTTTGAGTCTTATCACGCCGATCTTCGTGTTTAAGAAAAGAAACTGTAGATTTCTAATCTATATGATTAGATCTACACTTTAATATACAAATCTTGTGTTGTTTCCTGTTGTATTGGGAGGAATAATGGAAAGAAGGAATTAAACTGTGGAAAGGGAGGAACCATAATACCACTAGACTTCAAGTGCTAAGAAACTCTTTACAAAGTTACACTTCGATAATGAAAGGTAGAAAAAGTCCCTCTTATTCTTCCTATTCTACTATTTATATGTATGTTCTATTCGATTGAAATTTGTTTCAAAATCCTAATTGTATAACTATTTCTTTATATTCCTATACTATGTAATATTTGCAACTCCTAACAATTTTTATATGTAATCTCTAAATCTATTGGGCGATCTTGTTATTCTCTTTGGTCTTTCGACGTTCGTAACAAAAATTAAGTATTATGATTTGAGAATTTGGTGTTAAGGTTATTATTAAAATCTTAAAGAAACTTTTATTTTGTATTATGTAGAATACATTTTTGTACCACTAAATATATCGTATAATATTTTTTTAATTTTTATCCAATACCTCAAAGCCCTTTTGTCTAGTACTTTTGACAATATGTAAACCAAACATTAAATTTAATACTGTATTATAAAAATATAACACGTAAACCGATATCTAAATTCACTCAGTCATACTCTCCAAAGATTTTCGCACCACTTCACCACAATGAAGTGATGTATTTTCTTTACAGCACTTTCGATTTTACCATCATATATACGAAAATTTAAACTCATTAATTTCAATCATGACCAACGATCCAAAAAAAAGATTTAATAGGTATTATGTATCATGTATTATATGTAAATATATATAAGATATTAACACGTATAATAATTATATTAATAGTTTTTAAATTAATTATCACTCATAATTTATACCTATTATATATAATAATATTTTATTAATATTTATACACCACATATATATTACACATGGTGTGTAAACTGCCCACATAGTTTTGTAATTAATGCCCGCCATTGGAATCGATACACACTTTTCACACGTTGCACTCGTAACATTATAAACAACAAAGGCAAGAAAGAACATCCAACCAGTTTGAAAAAGTTCGACTCCTCACATGGCTACATGGTTCTTACATGTGCTTCGGTCTAATTAATAGGATTTCGTATATGTATCTAAAATTTATAAACATGCTTTCGCACTTTCCGTGAACTATTAATTAAGAATAAATGAAAATTGGTCATATAAGAATATTTACGATCAACTTAATAGTTGTTTTATTATGGTGGATCAAGTATCAATTATTAAGTATTACATATGACATCTCATGTATCATGAATTTTTTTTTTTTCAATCACCACCTGAAGGAATTTATAATATTTTTAGGAAGTCTTGTATCACTCCATAGGTTTAACAACCAGTTCGTAGATAAATTTCTATTGTCACTCTGAGGATTGACATCTCAAAAGATTTACGAATTAAGGGTTGGATTTTATAGCAAACCCTCAAATGGCCGGTTTTAATTTCTCACGAATCCAATTCCATCATTCAGTAATAAAAAATAAAATAAACATAATAATAGTATTCTATATTCATTTATTATAAATTATGAAATGATTTATTTTCTTAATACGTCCAGGTAACGTTTAGGAACGCAAAATGAATTCCTTAAAATTAAAGAAGTTATAACCTTCATCCTATCTGTCTCATGGCCTTCCAATTTCTTTTTGTGGACTTCCAATTCTATCTCTTTCTCAAAATTCTATCGTTCACACCAAATGAACTAAACATAATAATAGTATTCCATATTCATTTATTATAAATTATGAAATGATGGTTGGTAATTACATACACAGGAGTTGCTAGACTCCAAGAATTAGAATTCAAGACTTAAAACTAAATAAGCTCTCGTTGGAAAAATTTTCATTTTATTGGGTTTTGTTAATCGGTCAAAATTAAGATTGATTATAGTTTGATGAACTGTTAGTTGGGTTAATTTATTTATTTAATTTATTTATGTATTAAACTTATTTACATCTTATGTAAAGATATAGTTAAATAGTTTAGTATAGGTTTTGAACCTAATTTTTATTACTTATATTATATAAAAATATACTTTATATTCTTTTATCTACTATTAAAATGGTATCGGTTTAAAAGTGTTAAAAAGATTATACCAAACTTATAGAGACAAGTTTAAAAAAAAAAAAGGAGTAAAAACTTATAGTATTTTTAGAAAATTTTAATAAACATATAACTCTATAAGACAGAATTAAGTTTTAGAAAACACATAAAAAATCCATCTTGATGGCATCTTACTAACATCCCAATCTAAGCAGTTTATTTCTACCTTTTTGTTTTTGTTTTTGTTTTTTTTTTTAATATTTCCTCTGAGTCTACTAGAACACAATAAACAAAAACAGCTGAGAGACAAGACTACACCATTTTAATAGCTAGTAGCTAGGGTTTTCACTTTTGATTCAATGTCTTCCCTCGCAAGGAGGGCTATAATCGGTTGCATGCTTTAATCATTTCAGGCTTAAATTTATCAGAGACAAGACGATTGCTTAGTTATCCCTTTTTGGTTCTTGAAGTTGTAGAAAGTCCCTTCCCGAGGAACAAAAGAAAGTGCAGCTGACATGGACCGCCAACGTCCTCACTTCTGGTGGTAGTGGTACTCTGCTCTTTAGCTTTGTTTGGTTAAATAAAATAACTTCCTCCATAAAATCCATTCTTATTAAAATATTAGGTGGGTAGATTAGTAGTAAATAACGAATAAATATCAATAAGTATTTAATATATAAAAATATAAATTTAGTATCAATAATATGTATCTAAATATTATTAATATTTATTAACTACTTATCAATACAGTATATTAATTAGTATTAATGAAAGCTCCGATCCACTTTTATAATAAGAGTGTTTGGATTCCTAAATTTTGGATAAGACATGCTTTCTCTTTTCTTTTTACCTTTATATGCAAACAATTTTTTTTTTCTTTTGTAAAGGTAACAAAAGATATTACAACAATAGAAAAGAAAAATAAAATAAAAAAGATGAACTCCCTGTTTTTTATTTTGTAGTTCTTGAGTGTTCATTGATATACTTCATGCTATTACTTGAATATTTTTTGCCTAACATGAAAAAAAAAAATATATATATATATATGGATGAAGAAAAACACGTTTTTTATGGAAAGGGTTCTAAATGGTTCGAGTTTCGACCTGTAGGTAGATTAAGTGCCCGTAAATCAAATATTAAAAGATGTATTTCCTAAAATTAAATAATTAGCTGATCTAGACACACGTATATGCAATAAATTAAAGCTAAGTCATCTGATAACTATAAACCCTAACCCGTAAGGACTTATGACGTGTTATATGTGAAAAAACTCATATTGCATGCGTATGCGTAATGATTTGGATGCCTCTAAAATTATTTTTTTTAACTTTTACTTAAAATTATCCCTTAACACACAGTTATGTGTGATTAAAAGTTAATATTATAAGAAAAAGATGAAATTATGGTAACAACGCAAGATGTTTACATATATAAAGGTATCGAATTAATCTAAATTTTTTAAATATTTTTCGAGTGTTTCTTTACTAATACGTAAGATGCACCAAGAAAAGTTTAAAACGTAATATTTAGTTCACCAAAAAGGGCCTTGCTTATCATACTTATTTACTTCAATATTTATTCATATAAATATTATATACTTCTTAATCATGCACATTTCAAGTATTTGAAGCTCAGCCAAACATAATCTAATTTCCCTTCTTCTACCTTAAAAAAGAGGCTCCTCATTATACTATCCTTGAACAAACAACTTTGAAGAAGCACACACACTTAAATATACATCATAGTACACAGGTGGTGGGATGTCTATGCAGTCGTAAAATGTCAAAATTCTATGCTAAAAAAGCACATGCACATACTATAGTAAACTCTTAATCCACTGTACCATAAAATCAAGGAATTATTACCTATGCATCACCTTTATTTGAAAAATCGAATAAAATTAAAGATTTATAAACCTCTATTCTTTTCACCGGAAAAGTATATAATAAATAATTTAATACAGTCTCTAAGTGCACTGTTAATGGAACCCAGTTACTGATCGTGATCACTGAATAACAATTAATTGACAATCCGTTAAGATTAGATTGAACAGAACACTAACAATGTCATGACTAAGACAAAACACTAATCAAAACCAATCTAATGGTACATTTTGGTATCAAAGCAGCTACTTCATAAATATCCTAACCTAACCCTAACCCTAATTATACTTAGATCGCGAAGAAGAAGACGTATTAGTACCCGCACTAGTCGCCGCCGCAGCAGTAACATTAGTAGTAGTATTGACATTAGTACTACTCCATGGCGTGATGACGTCGGCACCATGCGAAGACACATTAGCGTTCAAAGGACTCGCATAAACACTACCTTCACTTGCGCTTACATTTTCACAAGATGGTGGATTAGGAGGAGGATGAGCAGGTTTGGTTTTTTCCTCCCCCGCCTCATCACACGGCAGACGGTGGAGTGGTGGGTTCACAAAGGTGGCGGCAACAACCACTACTTGACTAGCTGCCACCACTCTTCCTCCGACAATCCCACCAAACACCTGACCATGTTCTCCCGACAAAGTTATACCAAAACCGGAAGCACCGTGGTTAGAAAACCCTAGGTAGGAGCCCCAGAGAGAGAGGAGACAAAAGGGTCCATGGAGAGTGAGAGCCGGCGCGTGGGGGAGTGGGTGACGGAGCGTCACGTTGGAGACGGAACCCGAACCGCTTAGGAGAGTGATGTTGACGCGCCTCTTGTGTGCGAAGAGTGTGATGGTCTGGATGATATCAGAGCCTGGGGAGATTTCGATGATGATGGGCTTCATGGCGGAGTCGCTTTCTCGTGTGATGACGATAGGGGGCTTGGGTTTGTTTTTGGAGCCGGGTGGCCTGCCACGCGGCTTCTTGGTGGCGGCCGCGGTGGGAGTTGGTGTAAGGGAGGAGGGTGTTTGGAATGTTGTGGGTTCGCTTTGGGGGCTTTGGTCGGAGTCGGAGGTGTGGGATTGGAGGAGAGAGACTGGGGTGACGGTGGCGGAGCTATGATCTGCCATCGTCGCACGGAGAGAGAGAGAGTAACTAAATGGGAAAGGCTTAAAATTATGGAGCTAAAGGCAGTCTGGTTCTTAGTTTTACACGTGAAATAGAATAATAGTAAAAAAAATAAAAATATAAAACGATGTTGCTATTTTGTGCCCGTTAGTTTCAAGATTGTTTTGCTGAAAATTTTGCCTTAAGTGGGAAGTATTTTTCATTATAAAAAAAATATTTATCCATTAAAGGTAAAACTCTTTCTCTTTTTTTTAAATACAACTTACTATTTTTAAAATAGAATAATGCTCTTCGATTTAATATTTCCAAGCATCTTAACTTTAAGAAAATAATTTTTTTTATTTTTATTATAACTTACTTATAAATTAGATTCTAAACATAAAAAGATAATATTCGGTGTAAAAAAAACTATAAATAAACTAATTAAAATATCATCAAAATCAATAAAAGTGATTATAATAATATATATTAAAAAATTATTTATATATATATATTTTCTTTTAAATAAAATGTTCAATATAATGTATTTATAATAACATACAGATATTAATATGTTTAGATATGGTTATATATTAAGGATTCACTAATTAAACATTAAAATTTTTTTTAATATATTCTTATAAAAATATCTAAAAGAAAATATTTTGCTCTAATATATGATTTTCCTTAAAATAAGTTGGGTCTTATTTTCTATTAATTTCCCCGAACGAATGGTGTATTTTTTTTTTTTTTTAAAAGAAATTCTATGCCTTTGTGGACCTAGACTGGGCTTGCCACGTGTGAGCCTACTACGTCATGAGAAATAGAATCCCATAGAAATCAGGTACGGTGGGCCTAGCTCGGGCCGGAATGATTCTTGAGATGGCTCACGCTAGCGAGCCCAAGCGGAGTTGGTCTACACTAAGAAGAAGAATTGGCAGACGGGCTTGGTCTATACTAAGAAGAAGAGTTTGCGAGTATAAGAGCTGTACATTACGCTTTTGCATTCTGCCATTTTTTTTATTTGAGTAATCTACTCTATTCGAGTTTTACACCTTTCATTGCTTTTCTATATAAGTCGTTCCATTTTAACTTTTTTTATTTGATTTCTCCACTACTTTAAAATAACTGAAATTAGTCCATCTTTCATGTCTATCAAATATTATGTTTCATGCCAACAAGGATTAATATCAGTTTGACCAGCGTCTATGTTTTTCAATTTCAAATTTTAAATTTGAAAGTTTTCGTGAAATCATTAATTAAACTTTTTTTTTTTTTATTCTTTTGAAAATGTTGTGGATTCAAATAAAAATATTAAAAGAAAAATGAATCTAATAGAAAAACAATAAAATGTATGACGTTGTAATATTTCATAGATCGAAGGACCAACAAATCCATACACCCATAAACTATATTAAAGATATGCTTATTTTGTAGAAAAAAAATTTTCCATACCTTTTTTTTTTATCAAAGTTTGTTAAAATCAAAGCTTCCTAATCAAATATTATTGAAATAATTTTATGAGGTTGCATTAATTAGTAACATTTAGGTTAGTGGTAGTAGAATGCAATTGTAAAGGCTGGGCACTATCAACAATGGTTAATAATTATGGGAAATGATAGCGAAAGGTAATATCCTATTTTAAAAAATGATTATTGATTAATCTCATTTTCCATTGATGGTAGGTTTTAGTCTCGATAAATGAATACCCACAAAACATGAAATAGCTACCAGGAGCAGTTGAGAGTGTTTTGATGTGACTATTGTAATATTTGAGTCAATTCTCTCATTGTGAGAATAAAACTGTGAGGAAATAGAGAGAAGGAAAGAATCAAAGAGAAATCCCCTTATCTAAGGGTTTTGTCTTTTATTTATAGTGGACAAAATCATGATATATTCGGACCGGACTGGATTATTAAAGTTGGCTCGAGTTGGGCCTAAATCTTAGGTTGCCTAATTCAAGCCTAAGGTTTACTTATTATAGATACTCGATTTTTTATTCTAGTAATTATAGTTTTAGTTTTTTTAAAATAGGGTTCTAATTCAAAAATAATAAAAATAAAAAAAATAAAAATTTGAAAAATGATGAAAATATCGAAAAATGAGAAAAGAAAAAATTGAAAAGATTTTTTTAGATTTTTTAGAAAGTAAATTATTTTAAGATCAATAATTTTATAATTTTAGTTTTAGCTTAGTTTAAATAATTATTTTAGAGAGTTATATGTTTTAAGTACAATTCAATTGTACTTAAAACCAAAACACAGACTAACAACTTAACAACTAAGCATTGGAGTATTTGATATGGAGTTTTTGATATGGAGTTAATTTAAAGTTACAAGTTTAAATTTTGATAAACACTTATGTGTCTTTTATTTTTTCTATCCTTTTTATTTTTTACAAAAAAACGAGATGAATAAGCGAGATCATATCTAATGAAATTTTTTTCGTTTGGATTTGAATCGTCAAAAAATATTCGAATCTAGTTTAATTTTTATTAAATCGAATTTGAATTAATATAAATAATTTGGATCTAATTTAATTTGTATCAAATTAGATATAATGAGTATGATTTGATATAATTTGGTTTGGGTTTTATAAATTGAAGGATGCTCGCCAAAAGAAGGAAATTTTTTTTTTCAGATAATTTAATTCCACAAAAAATAAACACGAGTAAGCCCAATCGCTCGACTACTGACGTAATAATGTACATTCAAAACTTCTGTTAGTCAAGCACGCAACACCACAACTCTACATGCACACATCAAACGCTACACGACCTAAAATAGCACACACTACGCCCGACCTTGCTAAACACGGATGCCATTACACTACACATACATCCCCTATTGCACGCTCAAGCACAGATGTCGCTGACACACACGAATATGTCGATCAGCACTTATCACACTCCGTTGGACAGTGAATGAATCAGATCTAAGCGTAACAACTCTAAAGCCCCGTACATTCATCATCAACCTAACATCTCGATCCCCTTGTACGGTTAGCACATGCTTGGAGCACAATAGCAAACAATCCAACATACTTCCCTTGGCGACCGTAACCCCCTGACTAAACACACAACACATTGTGGCAACATCGGTCACACATTTGTTCGTCACGTCGTTGCACCGACTCCAATTAGATCATTCCGTATCGCAAGCATAAGAAAGATTGCCATCTACACAACCTTGAACAGCATACATTTGGCCGATCACTGCACTTTGCACAATGCACAAGCTCCTTGCCTACAATCCACTACACGCGTTCGGCCGATTGTAGTCCATGCCGCTGTTGCACACATTGAATCACTATCAACTACTTACGTGTGGTTGAACTTCTTCGATCGATTACAGTAAGTCCACCGTATGCTGATCATGTAACTCCGGCGAACCGCAACAGCACTAAACTTCAATCCCATGCCCATCGTTGTTGTTGCACTTTAATCAGTCCACGCGTGTGCAATGTTTATGCTGCCACTTCGCTGTTGCATACAGATTTACTGCCAATTAGCCCATGTACTGTCGCGAACGGCAACCAAGGTTCGATTCTTCCCTTGTTTCATTATTTATTTATTTTATTTTTTAATAGTATTATTTGTTTATTTATTATTATATTATTATTTCGTTAGTTAGTTATTATTGATAACGTAATATAAGTGGATTTTAAATTAGGAGATTTTATTTTTTTGTATTAGTCTTTTATATATAGGTAATTGTTTAATAATAACGACATATGTGTATATATTAATTTAGGTCGTTTTTTAAGGATTTCTTCATATAGAAAACTTTTAAAATTAAAAATTAATAATAAAAATCCTTTTAAAAAATTGTAGGACTTTTAGAAAATCCTTTTTATAAGGTTTTATAAGGTTACTCATGAGTTAGGACCCCCTTTAGATTTTTTTAAACAGAATTGATTAAAACGTAAATCCGATCGATTTTAAAATTAAAACCAATCCAATATACTAAAGATTTTTGGAAATAACCACGATCGTCTAATCCCGTCTAGCGGGTACGTAAGCACCTTCAGGGCGATGATAAAATATGTAGAAACTTAGGTTCTTTTTTTCTTTTAGGTTTTTTTATTTATTTTATTTTCTTAAAAACTTTAAAAAAGATAATTAAAAAAGTAATCCTAATTTCGGTAAATAAATAGTGGTACCTATTTAAGTTTAATAAGTTAACCCTCAAATTCAAAATCCCCTAGTTTGTATTAAATTGAAATAAAAAACCGATAGCTAAATCGTAATCAATTCACCCAATTGATTACGATATTGCTTACGATTTCTCTTTTTCCTGACTCCGGTCAGGTAGTGACTCCAATTTTTTTTTAAATAAAAAGAAATCGAAATTTCCTAATTTCTTTAGTTGATGATTAATATTAAATGGGTTTAAGTTTAGTATTAATCGAAATGTAGGAAATCAAATTAAATTAAAGAAACTAAAAATTCAAGCTTAATGATTTGGCGACTCTATTAGGGACGTTAGAGGGCTAGTCACTAGAATTTACCAAAAATAGGATTATTTTTCAAAAAAATAAAAATAAAAAGATGAAAAAAAAAAAAGAACTTAAGCATGTTATTTTATTTATTTATTTGTCTATTTTATTTCTTTTTTTACTAACATTTTTTATTGTAGTTTATTTAGGGGGTGGTTTTAGGGGGTTTACTTTATTTATTTTATTTTATTTTTTCATATCACAAATGCATGATAGATACGGTTAGAACTAGGCCATCTTAGGACCTGGGGGCGCGGGGCAATTGTATAAGCTTTGGATGTTGTAGGGCAATCACTTTCCAAGGTCGATCAGGCTATCCCACTCAAGTTCAGATGTGACTACAGAACCGTTACTTTGAAAAAACGCGTTGATTATAGAACTTGATGACCTTTAGAACTTACCCATTGCATCATACGAACACTTTTTTTTCAAAAATCACAAGAACCCATGATGTGGCAAACCGAAATGAATAAGGGCAGTTGTAAAGTTATAGTTGTAATATTTCCTTGTAAATTATTTGTAATGATTCTGTATAAAGTTTAGAATAGGTTATGATTATATTTTTTTTACATAGGCACGGCTAGATTGAGTCAAGAGTTTTTTGAAGAAATTCATGTCTACCCACTATATTAGCTTTAAAGACTGTTATAGATGTGGTTTCGACTCTTTAACCCAAATAAGCAGGAGTTTATCAAAAACATGATTAGGTCTATCCTCTCTATGTGGAAGATCCTCGTAAACATCACTTTAGTGCAGGCCTTAGTTCACCTATAGGAGCCTAAGTCCGTCAGTTTTTGTTTGGGCCTACATCAACTAAGCCCAACCTTAGAAGAATACTCTTAATTATTGTGGGCCCCTACTATCACAGATGATGTTTACGTCCCAAACTTAAAAGCTATAGCACCAAAGATCTTCAACGAGTTCTTGGGAATCAGAAAAACTAAGATAAACCAAATTCTAAATCAAGGAAATACCATTCTGTTGGAGGATGTCATAGACTGGTTTTCTACTGAACTAAAGCGTAGAGATAAACAAGAGGTTTTTTATGCAAACTTGGAAGCATGGCACCAGCATCGAGTAAACGCCTTTATTTTCGTAGTCTTCAATACTATCTTGTTCCCTGATGATAGACACTAGGTCTACTTTAGAATAATAGAACTCGTAACCTAATTCCTTAAAGGGAAATGATATGTCCTGGCCCTCCTGGTTGAGTAAATCCGATCATTGAATCATCTCCAAAAGAAGAAACGAGGAGATTTGAAAACTAATATAGGTCTACTTATAGTCTAGTTTGTCAGCTACATGAGAAGTTACTAACTCGATTTCAATCAGGCTAAATTTACCTAGCAATATGATCTCGTCAAGTTTTTTGAAGAAAGAATTGAGATCCCAGAAGATATAGCTAGCCACTACTAGGTCCAATACTTTTGGAGTGTGAAAGCAGAAGAGTTATTGTTGATGCCCAGGTGGTTTGCAAGCAAGAAAATGATAAAAAGATGCGAAGATTTCGAGGCAGTGCCCCTTAATCGGCTTCAACCTTTGTACTGAATATGTCTCAGCTAATGGACTCATTGAAGACATGATCCTGAGACTATCATTAGAAGTTGTCTCATTAGACTTTCATAACCCCAGCATGTTGGTGGCTAGCAAAGTAACCAAGCTCCTAAGCATCCGAGCTCTTTGGTGCACAAGAAAGACCACCCCTACCACTAAGGGGATAATAAGCAGGAGCCAGACAACCAAAAGACTTCTTTATCACCAACTAAAGAAGTTGAAAGATATGGAAGACAACGAGGAGAAAGGAGAAGTCCAAGTCAAAGTTGAACCCAAGAAAACGAGTAAAAGAGAGTAGGAGTTGGAGAATCGTTGCAAGGAGTATCACTAGAAGATAAAGGCATTGGAAGCACAATTGAAGAGGACCAAGGACAAGGAAGAAGAGGCTTGCAAGATCCAAAAGAGGAAGAAGACTCAAGACGATCTCACTAGCCAGAGGAAGATTAGAATTTAGATTTTAGGCTCTTTTAATGTTTTCTTTCTTTAAGATTCCCTTTTCAAACAGAATAAGTGATGTAAAGCTTCACAATTATAAAAAATAATAAAAATTAGTTAGGTTTTGCCACATCAAAGTTCTCTTACCAATTCTTAATTTTCATTGCATTTATGTGCCGTACATATGCATTTGTATATCTAATAACCTTTTCTTAGAAAAATGTGCATATGCTAACCCTTTATTGAGTTTTCATAAGGTAAAATCTCAAGATGGCTCCCAAATGTCGAGTCTTTTAGAGAAGTCCAATTAGAATGCGTTCCTAGACCAAGATGGCCACCACTCAAGGAGATGACAGAGAACCCAAGATCAATGATCCATCCGAGCTAAGATTTCGTTCCATAGGAAGGGCTATGGAGAAGATAGCAGAACAAATGAGCTTCCTAGCAGACAGCATTGCTTTGTTGCGAACCACAGCACCAGCTAATGAAGAAAGCTCTAAGCCTTGTTATGGGAAGAATACACAGGCTCTTGAAGCAGAGCATGAATATCTAAAAGACCCATTCAAGTTAGAAGGAGTCTACTCGAAAGTCAACTCGACCTTCAAACTTAATACGTATGTGGCCCCGAAACCAGCCAACCAAGGGCTTAGCATAGACAGCTTGAAAGAACTGGAAAAGAAACTAATGCAATAAATAGCTAAGAAGATGAAATCATTTGTAGGGTATGATGGATTTGAATAGGCAGGGATCATTGAGTTTTCTACATATGACATTAGAGCATACCTTGAGAAATTTAAGGTACCAGAGTTCAAAAAGTATGACAGGACGGGATGCCCTAAGCTTCATACCAAGTTGTATGTCAAGACGATAGGTAAATATGGCTAGTATGATTCACTCATGGTACAAACGTTCCAAGATAGTTTGATGGGGCAACTTGGTATGCCCAGCTCGATCTAAACCAGATAAATACATGGGAGAAACTTGCTAGAGCATTTTATGAGCAATATAAGTTCAATGTAGAAGTAGCTCCGACTATGATAGATTTGGTTGCTTTGTGCAAGAAGAATAGTGAATCATTCAAGAAGTATGCTCAAAGATGGAGGTCCTTAGTTGCGAGGATATCTACTCCTACTACCGAGAAGGAGCTCACTTTAGCTTTCATTAACACCTTGGAAAGCCTTTATTTCTCCCATCTCATCAGGCAAGCCTCGTCCAATTTTGCTGAAGTAGTAGTAGCAAGGTACAGGATTGAAAGTGCTGTCTCTTCTGGTAAGCTTCAAGAGCCAGCAGATAGAAGGCCACTGGTTTCGTCTTCTGGTCCTAGACTAGCAGGCAGCAAGCCTAAAGAATCTACAGTCAGCATGGTAAACTCAAATGTTAGACCAAACGCTCAAGTCACTTTCAGAATGAATCTTCCCTTGATGCAACAACAGTTCAGAGACCAGCCTCAGTTTAGTAGGACCTTTAGACAATTTACTAAGATACTAGTCCCTTTAATTCAAGTTTTTGAGAAGTTGCGAAAGGATAATTTGATACAGTATGAACTTCTTAGTGACCAATACTGGCCGATAATCTTTGAGCCTATGATAAAGTGTGAATATCACTGTGGGCAAGTAGGGCATTCGACTGATGCGTGCTAGAGACTAAGGAACAGAATTTAGGACCTGATAGATGAAGGGATAGTATAGTTAGATTTTATAGGAGCCTCGGCTCCCAACATTAACAATAATCCCCTACCTAAACACGAGCCGATGATTGGTATGATTTTTTATGACTGTACCATCAACGTCATTAATTCATATAAGGAGCCTAAGGTTTTTGAGTTATATACCAGCAAGCAGGCTCTAAAAGTGAAGAGGTACACATTTCACGTATTGTTGGTACTAGAAAATTACAAGTCTGCCCCATTTGACTATCAGGTGGTAAATCAGGAGAAACAAGGTCCTCTGGTAAGGGGGATTATTCGATTAGGAAGGATTTACCACCCAAGAGAAGAGCATGAGAGGAAGGCCGTACTGGGGGAATTAACTGATAAAATGATGGCCTAATACGTTGAAGGGTTATTAGCCTTTACCAAGATGATCAAGTCGAGTGAGTACAAGATCAGGGACCAACTCAGTAAGACTCCTGCACAAATATCATTGATGAGCTTATTGATCACATTCGAACCGCACAGGGAAGCTTTGTTTCATACTTTAAAGGAGGTGAAGGTCCCCTGTGAAATTCCAACTAAGAAGATGGGACTGGTCACTAATTCCATCCTCGCCATGGATCGAATTTCTTTTTTAGCTGAAGAATTAGGTGAAGAAGGGAACAAGTATATGAAACCACTCTTTATCATGGTAAGGAGTAACGATATAATCATTACCGGAGTACTCATTGACAACGGATTATCACTGAACATCTATCCACTCACCATCTTGGATTTACTAGGCATCGACACGTCTACAATTAGGCCTTCTTCCACAACAGTTAGGGCCTTTGATGGTTCTAGAAGAGAAATTATAGGGGAGATAGATTTATCTGTAAGTATCGGCCTTCAACACTTCACTATTCAATTCCAGGTCATGGACATTCCAAGATCTTTCAACTTACTCTTGGGAAGACCTTGGATTTACGTAGTAGGGGCTATACCCTCGAGCTTGCACCAAAAGCTGAAGTTTATCTCAAATAGCCAAGTGATTACAATTCTAGGAGATCAAGATTATGAAATTTACAAGGAAATGGCCATACCCTATATAGGAAGTGAAGGGTAAGAAGAGTTGGGCTTACAGATGTTTGAAGAAGTAAGCATGATTACTGGTCTTGAGAGAGAAGAAGGTAGAAGAATAGAGTTTAAGGAAGGCCAGATTGGCACCTACGGCCTTAGCTACAACCCTACCCTAATAGAAAAATTCTAGAAGAAACAAGTGAGGGGCAAGAGAGGCGACAGATTATACTATGCCTCAATAACCTTTCCGCCGCTAGCTGAGACATTCATATGGGTAGAGACTTAAGCCTTGGAATTTGTCAAAGAAGGATCAACAAGCTTGCCACATAAGTTCCAGCATCATTTGAATAATCAATTCTCTATCTCGGCGAAAGGTAACATGTCTTCCCTAGGGTAAAGGGTGACCCTTAGTCAGTATTTTTTGAATTTTTATTTTCAATAGTCATCGTTCCGAATGTATCGTTAAACCTTTCATTCAAAAATATTAGTTAAGCCTTTATCTCATTTGTGATTCACTTCCATTCATTTGATAAAATCTTAGTTCATTTCTTTCCTTTGTGGTATTTCAATTCTCTTTTGTTTACACACACTTTTCTTTATGCACTTTGCCCAGATCTAATGAACCAAACAAAAATCAGGAATACCTCGTGTAGGTAGAAAATGAGAATATCGATATCTCTTTCGACCCTACCAGTTAGTTGTCGGGAGCAATGTTTTGATGAACCGATTGAAACAATTAATGTTGGGAATGAAGATAATCCTAAGAATATAAAAATTGGAGGAAGTTTAAAAGAGAAACAAAAAACAGAGATGATTACGTTGTTAGCCGATTATCAAGACGTGTTTGCTTGGTCGTATGAGGATATGCTAGGGTTCGACCCGTCAATCATGGTCTACCGATTACCTACACAAGAAGATGCTAAGCCAAAAAAGCAAAAATTAAGGAGGTTTCAACTCGACATCTTGTTGAAAATCAAGGAAGAAGTTAAGAAACTATTGGAAGTTGGATTCATTAAGGTGTTAAATTACTCGGAATGGGTAGCTAATATTGTTCCAATAATGAAGAAGAATGGGAAAGTCAGACTTTATGTAAACTTTTGAGATCTCAACTAGGTAACACCAAAAGATAACTTTCCATTGCCTCATATTGATGTCTTGGTGGATAACACGGCCGGAAATCATCTATTCTCATCCATAGATGGTTTTTCGGGATACAATCATATTCGGATGTCCAAAGAGGATAAGACTAAGATGACTTTTGTTATGACTTGGGGTACGTTTTGCTATAAAGTGATGCCGTTTGGGCTTAAGAATGCAGGGGCAACGTATCAAAGGGCTATGGTTATAATCTTTCATAATATGATGCACAAAGAGATAGAAGTGTATGTTGATGATATGATTGCGAAATCCAGGGAAGAGGAAAATCACTTAGAAAACCTGAGGAAGCTGTTTAACAGTTTGAGGAAGTTCCAGTTGAAGTTGAATTCGGAGAAGTGTACTTTTGGAGTGATGTCAGGAAAATTGTTAGGTTTCATAATTAGCCAAAGGGGTATCGAAGTCGATCCTGATAAAGCCAAGGTTATAATTGACATGCCTCCTCCACATACATTCAAGGAAGTACGAGGATTATTGGGGCATTTAAATTATATAGCTCAATTCATATCATAGCTAACAGACAAATGCCGCCCTCTATTCAAGCTATTGAAAAAGAATGTGAAGATCAATTGGGATGAGGAATGCAAAGAGACTTTGGAAAAAATCAAAGGATACCTTAGGAATCCACTAGTGTTAATGGCTCCTAAGCCTGGAAATCCATTATTCTTATACCTAACCATATTGCCCGAATCCATAGGGTCCGTGCTTGGTTAGAAGGATGAAGAAAGGAAGGAGTGGGCCGTTTATTATTTGAGTAAGAAGTTCATGAAAGGGGAGCAAAAATACTCAGAAGCCAAGAGAACCTGTTATGCATTGGTTTGGGTCATGCATCGACTTAGACAATACACACTTTACTACCAAATTGAGTTAATAACATAACATAACCCCTTAAAGTATTTAGCAGAAAAACCGGCCCTCATTGGAAGAGTTTCAAAGTGGTAGATGTTACTGTCATAATTTGACATTAAGTATGTGAGTCAAAGCTCAGTCAAGAGGTAAGCCTTAGCAGATCAATTAGCAGAAAGTCCCTCTAAGGATATCCCTTGAGAAGTACGAGTTGAGTTCCTTAATGAAAACATCTTAGCAGTAGAAAGTAGTTCTAATAGCAAAGCAATTGAGAAATCTTTAGGTTGGAATGTGTTTTTTGATGGAGTAGCTAATGTATCTAGATGTGGAATTGGGGCAATTCTGATGTCCCCTAAAGGTACACAATTCTCGATGGCTGTAAGACTGGATTTTCTATGTACTACTAATATTATAGAATATGAAGCATGTATTTTAGGGCTTAAAATTGCATTATTTAAGGAGATACGAGAATTACAGGTATATAGAGATTCTTTGTTGATCATAGGCTAGGCTCGGGTTGAGTATAAGATGAAAGACCCCAAATTAGTAGCTTATCACTAACACTTGGCTAAGTTGATAGCAAGTTTGAAAAGATTACATTCACATACATGCCAAGGGTTTATAACCAATTCGCTGATGCTCTCGTTACTTTGGCATCAATGATCCAGATATCGAGAGGAGTAAAGATTCAACCACTTAAGATTGAAGTTAAAGAAAAGCCTGCTTTCTGTTTGGCAATGGAAAGTTCATGGGACAAAAAGCCTTGGTATCATGATATCAAAATGTTTTTGCACCATGGAACGTACCTCGAAGAAGTCAAGAAGAAGGATAAGAAGATGATCAGAAGATTAGCTACTCAATACTTGATCAGCAAGTCTAATTTATATTGACGATCATTTGACAGTATGCTTTTATGATGCATAGACAAGAAAGAGGTAGAGTTGCTAATAAAAGAAGTGCATGAGGGAGTATGTGGTCCCCACATGAATGGATACATGCTTGCCAAGAAAATTATGAGGATGAGATATTATTGGTTGATTGTAGAAGGAGATTGCATTAAGCATGTTAGACATTGCCATTTGTACTAGATCTATGCGAACAAAGTAAATGCTTTACCTCAAGAATTGCATACATTATCTGTACCATGGCCTTTTTCAATGTGGGGGATAGACATCATTGGCCCGATCACTCCAAAGGCATCTAACCGGTACTTATTTATACTGGTACCTATTGATTATTTCACTAAGTCGGTTGAAGCCCCATCCTACTCTAGTGTAACGAAGGGAGTAGTGGTCAAGTTTATTAAGAGAGACATACTGGCTTGATATAGTACACCAGAGACGATTATTACCGATAATGGTACGAACTTAAACAATAAATTAATGTCAAAGTTGTGCCAATAGTTCAAGATCATTCACAGAAATTCCACTCCTTATCGACCTCAGATGAACGGAGCAATAGAAGCAACCAATAAGAACATTAAAAGAATTATTAAGAAGATGGTTGTCACATATCAAGATTGGCATGAGATGTTATTGTGTGCACTCATGGCCTATTGAACTTTTATTAGAACATCAACTGGGGTACCCCCCTTACTCGTTGGTATATAGGATGGAGGTTGTACTACCAGTAGAAGTCGAGATCCCATCTCTTAGGATATTGTTAGAAACCCAGTTGGATGAGGTTGATTGGATAAAGAAACGAATCGAGAAGTTCAATCTGATTGACGAGAAGAGGTTGGCAACTTCATGCCACAACATCTATTATTAGCAACAAATGGCTAGAGCTTTTAATAAGAGAGTACGACCCTGAAGTTTTAAAGAAGGAGACATGGTACTGAGGAAAACTTTGCCTAATGTACAAGACTCAAGAGGGAAGTTTGCTCCGAACTATACAGGACCTTACATTGTGAAGAAAGTATTGCCCGAGGGGAGCCTTGATTTTATCTCAAATGGATGGTCCAAACTTGAAAGACCTAGTAAATGCTGATTCATTGAAGATGTACTATCTTTGAAAGATCAATAGAATTTTTGCTTAGATTATGAAATGCAAACAATCTTAGTATTAATATGGTCTCATTTTCATTTTCTAACTGCAAAGTTGATATTCCTAGTAGTCGTCGACATTGGGCAATATCTCTAAATCCTTTCTTGATTTTGCTAAAAGTCCCCACTTCTCGTTCTATCTAAATAAACCTTATACATAAGAAACACGAGAAAATAAACACTTAATTTGGAACGATGTCTATTGATAAAAATTCTTTTAATACTTTATTACGATTCACCCCTTGAAAAAGGGAGATTTTTTTTTTCTATTTTTCAAGATAAAGCCATGTTTGGAAAGAATAATGGGTGGCACATAAGTAGAAACTCACTTGAGAATGGAGGTCTACATGAAAAACCATTTAAGTTGGACCAGAATTCAAGATGTAACATCTTTCCTCAAGAGATGAAGATGTTTCATTTGTTAAAGTTGTCTTCCTGAATGTGTCTTTAAGTATGGTGTACATGCATTCGTTTCAGGCTTAAATTGCTTCCCAAAAAGAAAAGGGAAAAAAGAAGAAAAAAAATAGAGAAAAAAAAAGAGAAAGAAAGAAAAAGAAAAAAGAGAAAGAAAAAGAAAAAAATAAAAAAGGAAAAAAAAAAGAGAAAAGAAAAAAAAAAGAGAAAAAGGAAAAAGAAAAAATTAGAAGAAGATAAAAGAAGAAGAAGAGGTAGAGGAAAGGATCAAAACTATTGGTTCTAATTGGATTGCTTAAGAAAACATTTCACTATTTGGGAACTATCGCTAGAGCTAAGTAAGTGGTTCTAAGCTTTATAAAACATCACATTTGCATTTGGTCTCCCATTAAGGATAATGGTTTGATTTCTAAAAACATTTAATTCTAAAAAACTCTTGGGATAGCTGGCTCCTAGAGCACAATCCCAATTTATAATCTCATAAGGAGCTAGCCAACTCGTAGAGCGTGGTCCCAATCCCGAGTTTCTTAGGCTTCTAGTAGCTTGACTCATAGAATGTTGCCCAACTCATAATCTTTTTTAGGGATTTAACAAGCTTAGGAAGCGCTATCCCAATTCAAGTTTCCTTATCTTTAGGTCTTAGCCAGCTTAAGCAGTGCTTTGATTGCCTTAGTTAGTTAGCTCATTAGGGTACAACCAAGTTTCCTCATCTTTAGGTCTTAGCCAGCTCAAGCAGCGCTTTGATTACCTTAGTTAGTTAGCTCAGTAGGGTACGACCAAGTTTTCTCAACTTTAGATCTTAGCTAGCTCAAGGAGCGCTTCGATCGCTTTAATTAGTCAGCTCATTAGGGCATGACCAAGTTTGCTCATCTTTAGGTCTTAGCTAGCTCAAGGAGCGCTTCGACTGCCTTAGTTAGTCAGCTCATTAAGGCATGACTAAGTTTCCTCATCTTTAGGTCTTAGCCAACTTAAGGAGTGTATTGATTGCCTTGGTTAGTCAGCTCATTAGGACATGGCCAAGTTTCCTCATCTATAGGTCTTAGTCAACTCAAGGAGTGCATCGACCGCCTTAGTTAATCAGCTTATTAGGGCATGACCAAGTTTCCTTATCTTTAGGATTTAGCCAACTCAATGAGTGCTTCAACCACCTTAGTTAATCAACTCATTAGGGCATGACCAAGTTGTAAGCTCCAAACAATCGAGTTTAGGACAATCGAGTTTAGATTTAGGGCCTTTAGGGAAACTTATCTAATTAAGTCCAAACTTTATGAATAAAATGGAAAAGTTAGTCGAGGTAATACAGTGAAATTAGATTTTAGAAACAATGACCCAAAGTCCTAATTTTGCCCTTAGAAGTAGGAATATTTAATATAGCACTAAAATGCTCGGAACTCCTAAAATTGAATTCAGATTGCGACGAGAACTTAGAGAAAGTTAATTGAGCTATAAAATAAGATAATATAGTATAATTTACTATATAAATATACACGTATTTTTATGATTATTCCTGGTATAAATAATAATTATACTAGTAAATTAATTCTAAATTATGTAATTATATATATAATGTGTTGAATTCATGAAATTAATTAAGAGAACATATACTAAAAATAAAAGATATGTTAGAAACTAAATTATATGAGTATAGTTATATATTACGCGTAATATATACGTGGGATATATATACTCATATATTACTAAATAATTAAATATTAATAAAATACACCTAAAATACTAAAATAATTGAAAATCCTATCTTAATAAATCAATTTGCGGCT